>AWOL01S0014414.1:73078-157241 GCA_000715115.1 Nicotiana otophora
ATATATATATATATATATATATATATCAAATTATTCTCCTCTTCTTAGCGTAAGTTATGGTTTTGTTTGGATAAAGTCAACTAGTAATTATTGCACAACTGATCTTGTTTGTTCCATAGTCAGTTGAGATCTTCATAAACAAGTGTAATCCAAAACTGGTGCAATACATCCATGTCCTTAATCTTTTGAGCCCCCTGTTGATTTTTACAAAGTCTGCATACATCTATAGTTAACTTATCTCCCATGAAGAAAGGATTTAGGCCTACAGTTAAAACTAATAGATAGTTTTTTTTAGGAATCTGAAACATGACCACTTCATGCCTATATGATGAACTAGATTTATGTTTGAGTTTGAACTTTATTTTGATGCAATGTCTTCCATATCCTTCCTTTATCGACATGTTGGTCTGGTACTGTAATGTGTTATGTAATGTGCAAAGTTCCCCTACTTATGTGAGATCACCGTTTCATTCATCTTGCCTATATAATTCACTGACACATTCAGTTCTTTAAGGGTTTAGTACTCAATGACAACGAAAGGTTTTCAATGTGAATTATTTTCTAAGTAAATCCACCATATTAATGTATAATGTTCTGTGCCATATTAATCTTATTCTTGCTTTAATTATCTGTAGTTAAAATATGTTCTTACATATAAAATATGTTCTGTAGTTAGAATATGTTAAATGTATTGGATGTATATTTAATGACCTTCTTATTTTTCACATATACATCTTTTTGGGCCTCTGAGTTCTTGATGAACTCAGGCCCAATTATCTCATTGAGGAGTCCAAAGTCAGCTCGTATTCGTGTCTCTTCACTACTGGGCCTACCTTCTTGAGGCCGAATCCCAGAGTCCAGTCCTCTTTACTCCTTTTATTATTATTACTCCCTCATTAATTTAGTTTACTACCTCTACCAGTGGCGGAGCCAGAATTTTTATCAAGGGGTGTCAAAATATAAATAATTAGATACATCGAAAAGTCAAAGGGAGTCAACGTATTGTAAATATACATAAAATAAAAAAAATTATCTAGCAATATAGTGTAATTTTTCGATGAAGGGGTGTCGTTTGATACCCCTCGGTTCAATATGGCTCCGCCACTGGCCTCTACTAGTTTAATGTTAGCTGTATTTGTTATGTCTTTATTGTTGTTTTATCTCTCATGTATATAATACTCATATATTAGAACACATGCTTTTCTTTTTTCTTTATGCTTTAATATCATATGAACTTAGGCAAGCCTTAAACAATATAGGATTAAAAGGAAAAATTAGCTAATAGTAGATCCTTAGTTTGCTAATTATAATCTGCTCGCTAATCTATATGTCTTTTTTCACTCAGCCTTCTTCCTTTTAAAGATTTCACAAATCCAGAACTTGGTAAACATCAACTCTATTTCTAAAATGAAAATCCGATTTCAACTTCGTTTTTCTCAAAAAGAAAATTAGAACTTCAGAAAATCGTCGCCTTTAACGAATCTCTAGCAAATGACCCTTTCTTTGAAAATTCTTCGAATCTAAGGTAAATTCTAGATATGTTTTCTCACAAATATCCTTTTAGCATTATGTAAAGAACCGTCCCCCAAATCAAAGTGTTTTCCTAACTCAATCTCTTCTGTAAACTTATAAATTCTAGACCATTTGTGTACCAATTTCCAAAACTCTTTTAACAACTCTTATGAACCCTTTCATAAATTCATATCCCTTTAAGACTCCGCATTCTTTCTATTAATATCATCCTTTGGTGTACAGTAAGCAGCCTTCCGTATTGCTAATCAAAGCATGTTATGAATAATTGATCCCAACTTAGTCTAAATCCTATGGAGCTACCTCATGTAGATTTTAAAGGGTGCCTAAAACCTTCCTCTTAGAAGAACAAAAACCCTTACCCATAGTCTCACTGGTTAGAACACCAATAAAGAACACAACTTAGTAATGAAATAGGTACCCTATTATACCTTTAAATATTAGGTGGCGACTCTCTTTCATCAACAATAGAGAAATCACAAGTTGAATCCTATCCTGACTAGTGCAAAATGGGGTGCAACAACATGGCGACTTTGCAGGCGAATACCGCACTTAGGTTCTAACCTTAGCAGATTTAGACTAATTTGGCTTCTAGATTTATTTGTACATTGCTTTGATTGAAATTGCAGTTACATGCTTACATGCCGTATTTGCTCTTTACAATTATCTGATCACTTTTCTATATTGCTTCTACACCCTTGGTTGTTATTGCTTTATATATACTGTCATCACATCTCTTCCAATCGAGTCTTGGTCGTACACTATCACACACAATGGCATGCAAGGATTGTCTTTTACATCCCTCCGAACCTTCTTTTCAAAACTCTCTAGTTTCAGAAAATGGCTTTGTCGAGTCAACTGACATAACTTCTCGCAGTTTTTAGTCTAATTCAAAAGTAGGAAATACTCTACTCTAGTAAAATAGGTCATACTGCATAAATCCTAGGTGAGTTGGTCCCATGCACCAACACACAATTAGGAAAGACACTCTGGTGTCAACGGGTCATGTACCCCCAACGAGACAAACAAACATGACAAGACACTTACGGATCCGAAGCAAATACTTAAACAAATATATTTCTTCTACCCACCTAAGAAAATGGAAATCAACCAGAACATCCCTAAAATTACCATGGTAATGGGAGCACCACATAAGCTGAAATAGTGGAGGAAGAATATTCGTAGGGAACACGGAGATGATGTTCGGATGCACCTAGGGGTATTAACTACATTGATGAACATCCCAAAAGGCAGAGTGCTCACTTTCCTATTGATAGAATTTTGGGATCCAGCGAAAGTGGTGTTCAAATTTGCCGACTGTGAGCTGGTACCGACATTGGAGGAAGTAACGAGTATTACGAAGTTGCCATTCAATGGAAGAAAGCCAGTGATGCCAGTTACTATGCCCGGTTATCGGTTCTTGCATACTCTAGGTCTTACCAATAACAGAAGTCTCAGAAGTATCGAGGATGAGTGGGTGAGCCTCGACCAGTTATTCGGCAGGTTTGGGCACCGTAAGAGCTACAAGTGGTACTCAGGGGAATTCCAATGTGACCAGGCGACATGAGAGAGCCTCAGTCCTATAACTTTCATAATGGCACTGTTAGGATTATTGGTCTTCCCACAGCGAAGGGGCCGCATCAACATCAAACTGTTACCAGTGGTCCTGGAAACCTTCCGCGGCAATCTTCAAGCCACCTTGGTACTGATGGTGTTGGCCAAAATACTAAGAGCTTTATCCGCCTGTGCAAGAGAATACGATTTCTTCAAAGGATGCAACTTGCTGCTGCAAATTTGGGCTACTGCACACTTCTTCCAGCGGGAGGCTACTGTTGACTACTTTGTGGGTGTCAGTAATATGATCCGCAGCCATAATAAAATAATGAGACACTGGATCTCCCCACATGGGCAAGAAGAATGGAGGGAAACACTGACCAATCTAACAGAAGAATGGATCAACTGGAAATTCACTTGGTTAGGTGGAAGAGCAATCTTAAGGACTCCTCAAAGGTACTTCATTGAGTTGATCGGATTAGAAGGCATTCAGTCATACTCACCTCTGCGGATCTTCGGACAATTTGGGATGAACCAAGATGTACCATTGTGGACAAGGACAGCGCTATACAAGGATGATTACAATGCCCAGATTCCTATTCCCAGGATAAGCAAACTGCAAGAAGAGTGGAATGACTTAGTAACTGTCACGCCCCATCCTCGGGAGGCGCGACTGATGCTTAACTGAGTGAACCCGGTTGAGCAAGCATGTTAGATACTTTCTACCCAACTCACCCGTGATCAAAAAATGACATGATTTCATTAATTTAACAGAAGGAAGGTCATACATACAACATTAAGCCGTTTCATTAACTATTTAGCCTTTTAGTCTCAAAATACACAGATTCTGATAGTTTGAGTGGAACAAGTGATCAAACACAACATATACTTGTTTAACATTCCCAACACCCATATACAACCCACATAGTGTCTACGGAGCCTCCAAAGATACAAAGAGAGTAAAGATGGTGCCGGCAACAAAGCCCCAGCTATACCTCAAAAAACGTGACCACAATATAAACAAAAGTGTACAATAAATGATCCCAGAATGAAATAGGGCTCACCGAGTCCGCTGGGAAGAGATACAACACTATCTATGACCAACATTGTCTGCTATGTAACCACCTGCATCCATTTAAAGATGCAGCGCCCTCGACAAAAGGGACGTTAGGACCGTCGAATAGCACTAGTATGTTTAGCTAAACACTATCTCAATAGAATGAATAATAATACAAGAGGAACAGTCAAGAATTCAATAAGAGCTTCAAATATTAATAAAACATTAAGTTAAAGATCACATAAGTTTTTAAGTCAATTTTCATGTTATTAGGTAGGATGGTTTTTAGTGCCAATATGCCACAATCCACAATACCACCGTGTTCTTACACGGAGTCCGATCTCGGCCCGATCGGCTAGCCCATCTCATTTGAGACATCAATCATTTTCACATGTTCATCCACAATACCACCATGTTCTTACACGGAGTCCGATCTCGGCCCGATCCGCTAGGCCATCTCATTTGAGACATCAACCATATTCACAATTTCATACAAAATACCACCGTGTTCTTACACGGAGTCCGATATTGACCCGATCGGCTAGGCCATCTCATTTGAGACATTACCTTTTTTAGTCAATCATCTCACATCGTACTTCTTTCATATACTTTTGATTCATTGGCACTAGTGATTATGATTACAAAGTCATTCTTGGCACTTGGCCGTATTTCGTAGTTCCAGACCCCTTTTTCACATATAATATCATTATCATTATCAACAACAATAAAGCTTCCCATTCAAGACATTAAATTCACATATGAGCAATTTGGAAATCTTAGGCACATAGAGGCTTTTCATACAATTTGGCATAACAACCTTTATTTTAATCTTGACATGAAGTCTTAACATTCCTAACACATATTCCACATTTTTGAACATATTCTCAAATGGCAAGATGACATGATGAAGCATTTAGAATAAACATTGAACAAACATCCTTCAACACAACCACATTGGGAATAGCCAATTCAATAATAATCAAAGACTTACTCCAATTACATGAACACCATGGGATTCGATTCTAAGAAGAAGGGGGTTTAGCCAACATACCTCAATTGAGCTTCTTAAACTCTAAAATGATTCGGAATTCTTAGGAACTTCAATCTATTTTAGAAATATAACAAGTTGAACCACAATTAGGAAGATGATCATGGTTTTAGCTCATTTGAGCATATTATCAGATATTAGGTGTGCATCAATGTTTTAAGGCCCATTTTAAATGGGACGCAGAAATACATAGTTCTGCCCAATATTTTCCTTTAACTCCCAGCGCACTGTTCAATACAAAAAGTCCGAACCTCGGCTCGCAAGCTCGCCGCGAAGAATTTTCTACTATTATTAACCTCTACACCTACTTTGTCATAACGGAAACCGAGCTTTTAGGACAAATTTTACGGGGACTTAGAGTAACAATGCCTATGGGTCAAAATTCATGGTGCACCCTCGAGTACTACATCTGGATTAATGAAGAAAAAGAACTGCCCCACCCGAACAGAGAGGGTATAGGTTGGGTAGAGAATGCGGTGGTTGCTTTGCAGATTTACCGTAAGATCCTGCCACACTATCTTGTGACCACAGTAATGCATCGTCAGGTGGTCCCGGGATCCATTGACCATATGTTGCCACCGGTTGAAGAGGATGATTGGGTAGTAGAATATATCTAGATAGAGTCAAGCACGGAGCCAGAAGAAGATCCAGAGGAGGAGTCTGAATTCAATGATGATGAGGAGGAGTTTGAGGAAGACCCGAAAGAGGATCCGGAAGATGAGCCAGAAGAAGAAAAGGGCACAGGAAGCGACTCATGGGATAGTTATTAGAGTTTGTTGATTTCCCTCTAATTCCCCACTTTGTACCTTTATCCCTAGTTGCTTTTCCAAAAGGGCAAATTATCCGAGCCCATTCAACACTATGATGTAATCCTTGTTCCCACTTGTATCAGTCCAAATTATCAATGAAAACAAATTGCTTCGGATATAAATGTGTCAAGGCTAAATGTATGTCAAATATCAGTGAATTAGGCATCCTCCAACAATGAGAGGTCTCTGTGAATTCAAGGAACGCGCTAGTTGTAATGCACGAATTATCTGCTCTGGTTGACTTTTTGCTTGCATAAATGAAGAAACGGACTCTTGCTCCTTTTCTTTTCTTCTTGTTTTTTCTCTTTTGCTTTATTTTTATACCCAAAAGAAAAGAAAGTTGGTTTGCATCGATCAAAACTAGCGGAGCCACCATAAAATCTTAGGTCTAAGGGAAAGATGTCAGTTGCAGAAGACCCAACTGAACATGCTCTAGCCATAGCCGACAGCCCGGGACGATCGGCGAAAAAGGACAGCACTAGGAATGATAAGAATGTGGCAAGGATGGCCCAAGAAATGGAATCCTTAAGGGAAGAGGTATAGCATATTAGAGAATTGGTGCACCTGGCCGTGATAACACTTCCTCAGCCACCCAGATTCCCTTCTTTGGATTCACTTCCAGATCATTTTCCTTCAACATCGCGCCAAAATAACAACACCCCAACCTCAACCCCCATAACTCAAGCCATACCTCTAGTAACACATGCTAACCCTCCAAATCCTCTTATTTACAATCCCTACGTACCACAATATCCTCAGGCATCACAAAACTCGCCTATTACTACTAATGTAATAACCCATCATCGTGATGGAGTCACTTTCACCACCAACCAACACATACATGTGGCACATGCCACTACTTACGAGCGATACCTTCCCCCTATATATGTCATTACTGAACCTACCTTTACAGCACCCGTCATGGTTAGGATGCCATATGAGATCGATCAGTACGCCGAGATGGAGATAGAGGCCAGGTGTAAGGAAGGAGAGTCGGTATCTGAACAATTGCAAATGTTGAGAAGGCAAATGAAGAGTCTCCAAGTTGAAATCCTGGATTATAAGGACCTATGCATTCAACCAGAATTGGATATGCCAATAGTGTACAAACCCCCAAAGTTCGATACTTTCGACGGGACGGGGGACCCTCATACACATTTAAAATCTTATTGCGACAAGTTAGTCGGAGTGGGGAGAAATAAGAAACTAAGGATGAAATTGTTTATAAGGAGTCTGATGGAAGAAGCACTCACCTGGTATAACCGACAGGACCCGCAGAATTGGAGAACTTGTCAAGATATGGCGGAGGACTTTATGAACCATTTTCGATTCAATACAGATATCACTCATAATCGGTTAGCGCTGGTGAACCTGTAGAAAAAACAATCTGAGTTGTTTCAAGAGTATGCACGACATTGGAGGACAGAGGTTGTCAGGGCACAACCGCCACTGGACGACAGTGAACTGACCAAGTACTTCATCCGAGCCCAGGAGGGAATATACTTTGAAAAGATGATGGGAATGATGGGTCAAAAGTTCCCCGAGATGGTTAAGATGTGAGATTTCCTAGAGGAGGGCATAAAATCTAGTAAGATGCAATCTATGGGCACTGCAAGCGGCCAGCAAGGCCATCCAATTAGGATCGATCGGTAGCGGAAAGAAAAATAAAGAAGAGGTCTCAACAGTCATCCCCTACTATCAAACTAACCCATCTCCTGGAAGTACCTCGTACTCCCCAAACAACCACTCACCACCACCCACCTATGCTCTAGTCTATAATACCCAACCATACTATCACCCTCAACCACAATACAACCCTCCTCTAGCCAACAACAACCAAAACCCACAACGACCATATGCTCCTGTCCAAACCACTACTCACCAAAACCAACTAGTGTATGCACCACATCCTGGTCTCAACTTTGAAGAAATGGGTCCTAGAACCTATACCCCGATTGCTGAGCTTCAACCCAATTATTTTAAAGGTTGAGAAGAGCATGATTGATATACCCAATAGAGGGAAGGGTTCCTGAACATCCCTCCAAGCTCCCATCATTACTGTACAACTAAAGCCTACAATGACAGTTCAAACTTACCTGCAGCAACCTACTGATGCTACTCAGAGTGAAGAAGAACAGGAATACAAAACTGTCCCATGGACCTATCAGCAAAAGGGAAAAGCTAAAATGCCAGACTCTGTCGCAGCCCATGGTATGACTAGGTCTGGTAGATGTTATGCCCCTGAAGAGGTCAATCGAGGAAATCCAGGAAGAGAAAAAATTCCAAGAAGGAACATAACAGACCCAGAAGCCACGGAATTTTAGAAAAGGATGTCAAGTAAAGAGTATTATGTGGAAGAACAGTTAAAGAAAACTCCAGCGCTTATATCCATTATGGATCTACAGATGAGCTCTGACAGCCATAATGACGCTTTGTTGAAAGTACTAAGCGGGGCAAGTATACCAAGTAACACCACCAGTGATGCATTGGCATCAACAATTGGGATAATGGTAAAAGCAAACATGATCACTTTCAGAAGAGACGAACTTCCTGTCGAGGGCGCAAGTGACAACAATGCACTTCACATGACTGTCAAATCTGGGGACAAAGTGGTATCTCGAGTGCTGGTCGACAGAGGATCAAAAGTCAATATTTGCCCGCTCTCTACCCTGTGGGAGTTAGGAATTCATTTGAGGGGGGTCAAGGAAACCCAAGTAAGGGTGAGGGTCTTTTACGGTTCGCAAAAGGATGTTATTGAGGAACTTTATCTAGCCTTGCAGATCGGGCCGGTCGACTTTCCAGTGTTATTTCAAGTGATGGACATTTCCTTTTCTTATAATTTGCTGCTGGGTAGGCCCTGGATATATATGGCAGGGGTCGTGCTATATACCTTGCACCATTGCATAAAATTTGAGTGGGGATGCCAAGAGATCGTGGTCTACGGCGAGTGGGGTCACTCTGCCTATTTGGAGTATGTTGTCCCATTCATTGAGGGGCTAGACAGAGTCACTTTCCATGCTATAAAAATCATGCAGACTACTAAATAAGAGAAGGCTGAACAAAATCTGGGAATGCAATCGCCGTACAGATCTAGGATGGCCATGAGAGAGATGATAAAATAGGATATAGGCCAGGAACATGGTTGGGAGCCAAGTCAGATCGGATCATAGAGCCAATTGAACACAATGGGCAGAAAGGAAGGGATGGCATCAGATATCAGCCTCTAGAAGGGAAAACTCGCACCATTAGCTCTGTAAAAAGGGTTTTTGTGCCAGAGCATATTTTAAGTCCGGGACAGAGTTTAACGCTCAAAGATCATATCATCGACGGGATGGGAAAGTTGTTCGTGAATATGATTGAAGAATGTTGTAAAGGAACTAACATCAAGACACCGACTATCAGGGATGATGAACAAGGGGAAGAGCTGTGGAATTGGATAGCCAGACCATCTTTGGTTCGCCAGGAGTCTTGGTAGTATGGAACTAAAAAAGTTTCCTTTTGAATTAACACGGTCAATTGAGGCATGTACCGTGTCTATACTTTTTGTCATTTGCCTCTTGTGAATGCTTAAGACGTTCCCCTTTTGATGAAATAAAAAGCATCTTTTCCTAAAAAATCACAATTTATTTTACTGTTTTATTTATACCTAGATTTTCTTTTCACTAATCAAACCGATAAAAAACTACTTTCCACGATTATGACATATAACAAAACCATTGAGTGTAACGATCCGGATTACGTGGAATATGACGAGAGTATGATGCCAGACAATTTCCCACAGGAGATCGAACAACTAAAGAGTCAGAAGAAGCCCAACCTCAAAGAAACGGAAGTAGTCAATCTTGGAAGCAAAGAAGAGGTGAAAGAAACCATAATCAGTGTTCACCTAGAAGCCGAGCAGAAAGAAAATATGATTGAGCTCCTCCGACAGTACGTCAATGTGTTTGTGTGGTCCAATGATAACATGCCATGATTAAGCATCGACATTGTCTTGTATCGACTACCCACCGACCCTACCAGACCGTTGGTCAAGCAGAACCCAGGAAGTTCAAACCTGATTTAAGTCTGAGGATAAAAGAAGAGGTGACCAAACAGAGAGAGGCAAATGTAATAAGGGTCACCAACTATCCAAGCTGGTTGGAAAACAACGTCCCAGTGGCCAAAAAGGATGGAAAGATCAGGATATGTGTAGATTACCGGGATCTCAACAAAGCTAGCCTAAAGGATGATTTTCCTTTGCCGAATAACCACATCCTCATCGACAACTGTGCGAAGCATGAACTGCAATCGTTTGTGGATTGTTTTGCTGGATACCATCAAATCCTAATGCATGAGAAAGATGTAGAGAAGACAGCTTTCACCACTACTTGGGGAGTCTACTATTATAGGGTCATGTCATTTGATCTCAAGAATGTTGGCGCCACCTACATGAGAGCCATGACGACCCTCTTTCACGACATGATTCATAAGGAGATCGAAATGTATGTGGATGATGTTATCATAAAATCTCAAAATAGTTCAGAGCGCTTGGATGACCTGAGAAAATTTTTCGAACACCTGCGAAGGTATGATGGAAAACTATATGATTTTATTGTAAGCAGGAAAGGGATAAAACTGGACCCACAAAAATCAAAGCCATCCAGGAATTAATGCCACCAAAGAGCAAGAAACATGTCATGAGTTTCTTGTGAAGAATAAATTACATCAGTCACTTCATAGCCTAGTCCACGGTAATATGCAAACCCATTTTTAAGATGTTAAAGAAGGATGCTGCCATGAAATGGACGGAGGAGTGCCATAAAGCCTTCGACATAATCAAAGAGTATCTTTCGCACCCGCCAGTGTTGGTTCCCCCTGAACCAGGGACACCATTGTTGCTCTATTTGTCAGTCTTGGACAATGCATTTGACTGTGTGTTGGGGCAACACGGCAAAAATGGGAGAAAGGAGCAGGCCATCAACTACTTAAGCAAGATGTTCACACCATGCAAGGCCAAGTATACTTTGATAGAACGCATTTGTTGTGCTCTTGCCTGTATTGCTTAGAAGCTAAGGCATTATATGTTGGCATACACCACACATCTAATATCTCGTCTTGATCCACTCAAGTACATTTTTCAGAAGCCAATGCCTACCGGAAAGCTAGCTAAATGGCAAATTCTGCTCAGTGAATTTGACATCGTGTACATAACTCAGAAGGCTATCAAAGGACAAGATTTAGCTGACCACCTCGCCGAGAATCCAGTGGATAGGGATTACGAACCACTCACCACGTATTTCCCTGATGAAGAAGTACTATTTGGTGGGGAGGATATTATAGAATCATACCCTGGATGGAGGATGTTTTTTGATAGAGCAGTAAACTTCAAAGGAGTTGGGATTGGGGCAGCCTTGATTTCGGGATCTGGAAAACACTATCCAGCATCGGCAAAGATAAGATTTTCGTGTACCAATAATATGGCTGAATACGAGGCATGCATCCTTGGAATCAGAATGGCAATCGACATGAACATCAAAGAACTTTTGGTCATAGGAGATTCTGATATGTTGATCCACCAAGTCCAAGAAGAATAGTCAATCAAAAATATCAAGATGCAGTCGTACCTACACAACATGAAGGAGTTGTGCAAGAAGTTCACAAAAATAGAGTTCAGGCATGTCCCCAAAACTCAAAATGAGTTCGCAGATGCCCTTGCAACTTTGTCGTCCATGATTCAGAATCCAGACAAGAACTACATCGATCCTATCGAGGTAGAAATCAAGGATCAACATGCATATTGCTTCCATGTGATGAAGAACTAGATGGTAAACCTTGGTATCACGACATCAAGAAGTTCCTCGTGAACCAGGAATACCCAAAATATGCTACTAATGGTCAAAAGTGATCCCTCAGGAGGTTGGCAAACCACTTTTTCCTCAATGGGGAAGTCTTGTATAGGAGGAACCTAGACTTAGGCTTGCTGAGATGAGTAGACATCGCCGAATCAACAAGATTGTCGGAAGAAATACATGCAAGCACGTGCCAACCCTACATGCACGGGTTCAAGTTAGCCAAGAAGATTTTGAGAGCTGGATACTTTTGGATGACTATGGAAAGCGACAGCATCCACTATGTGCAGAAGTGTCACCAGTGCCAGATTCACGGAGATTTCATCCGGGTTCCACCCAATGAGTTAAATGTAATGGGTTCGCCCTGGCCTTTCGTCGCCTGGGGCATGGACGTGATCGAACCCATAGAGCCCGCAGCGTCAAACGGGCATCATTTCATTTTGGTAGCCATTGACTATTTCACTAAATGGGTCAGGGCATCTACTTACAAAGCCGTTACGAAGAAGGTAGTGGTAGATTTTGTCCGAAACAACATCGTTTGCAGATCTGGGATACTAGAGTCTATCATCACTGACAACGCTGTCAACCTCAATAGCGACCTCATGAGGGAAATCTACGAGAAGTTTAGAATAGTCCACCACAATTCCACAGCTTACAGACCATGAATAAATAGAGCAGTCGAGGCAGCTAACAAGAATATCAAGAGGATTCTGTGAAATAAAGTGGACAATCATAGACAATGGCACGAGAAGTTACCCTTCACTTTATTGGGTTATCGAACTACCATGAGAACATCTACTGGGGCAATGCCGTACATGTTAGTATACGGCACCAAAGTAGTGATACCCACAGAAGCCAAAATTCCATCCTTAAGAGTCATTCAAAAAGAAAAATTGGATGACGCATAGTGGATACGAGTCAGGCAAGAACAACTCATGCTCATTGACGAGAAAATAATGGATGCAATATGTCATGGATAGCTATACCTTAACAGGATGGCCAATGCACTTAACAAAAGAGTGAAGCCTCGCTAATTCATATCGGTGCAGTTGGTTCTGAAGAAATTCTTCCCCCATCAAGAAGAAGCTAAAGGGAAGTTTGCACCAAAGTGGCAAGGTCCTTATATGGTCCATAGAGCATTGTCTGGTGGAGCTCTAATCTTAGCAGAAATGGATGGAAGAGTCAGCAAGAAGCGGATCAACTCGGACGCAAGCAAGAGATATTATGCCTGAAGACAGATAGAGTTAGGATTTTGATGTAACAGAACTACGTTCAACCTGACTTCCCACAGAGGGATACGTAGTCAACCCACATAGGGTTTGGTTTCTCTCCCCCCTTTCTCTTGTAATAGAAAAACCTAATGTCATTTTGTATATTGTTCGGGAACTACGTCGACTTGATTTCCTCATAAAGGAATACGTAGGCAATTCACATCGTATTCAGTCGTCTTTTGTAATTGAACTATGTTCTGGCCTGATTCCACTTGGATATGTAGGTTGTCTGAGTCAGACTCGGCCATTTTCATTTCTTAATCTCATCATTTTGCATCTGTTGTAATTGAACTACGTTCTGACCTGATTGCGTTTCGGATACGTAGGATGCCTAAGTCTGGCTCGGTCATTTCATCACATTACATCATTATCCCATAAACTACGTTCAGACCTAATTTCGTTTTGGACACGTAGGCAACCTAAAAGGGTTCGGTCATAACCTTAAGAAACCTCTGTGATGAATTAGTCTTAATTAGGATGTAGTCGTAACAACAAGTAGCCGCGTTGTCAGAGACACCATGGAAGATCGACATCGACGGGACGAAGTTCTCAGGGAGATGTGTTCGCGTGCGGAGAACTCTTCGTAACATGTCATAATTCGGAATGACGACATTTGCCTTAAAAGAAATAAGCATTTTCAAAATATTTTCTAAAGTGTGTGTGTGTATATATATATATATATATATATATATATATATATATACACACATATATAAAGTAATTTGTTTCATCTACCGAACTCCGTGGAACAATCATGTCAAAGGCTGGGGCAAATCAATAACATGGTCGACGCAAACCAACTTTTCCCCCCTCCCCTACTAAGAAGTTTTCTTTGAGTGCATGGTCAACAAGGAGTAAAGAATCACCGGGACCACACTGGGACAAATGACGGACCCACCACTTGCCTAAGATTATCTCTCCTCCTTTTACTTTAAGGTTTCGAGAACAGTTAAGGCTAACTCTTGAATCCTTTGCAGGTGCTTTGGAATCAGATAGTTGATGCGGAAATTTGTAAATAGCAAACTGCCTACTCAATCAATCGGAGCACCCTTTACAAATCGCACAACGGATTCGCTCATCGAAGTCCTGTAAATAGCAAACCATCTACTCAATCAATCGGGTAACCCTGTACAAAGTTTCACCAATCGAAGCCATATATATAGAAAACAGTTAGCTCAATCAATCGGAGTGCCTTGTACAAATCGAACGTCGGCTTCGCCAACTAGAGCCTTGTATATAGCAAACTGCAAACTTTGCCAATGAAAAGCAATCCTCAGCACCGCTCCGTCAATCATGAATGTCGGAATAGTCAATCGCGAACCTCGTCACCAATATTCCGCCAATCGATGGCCACAACTTAACTTCGCAGTAAAGAGTATCTCTTGGGCATGCTTATATTTCTTTTCGTTGTCACCTTCAATGTTTTAACATTTTGTTCGTGTAGCTTTAGGCATGATTACGATCGCTCCCGACCGAAGATTACTTTACATTTTTCAGTGCAAAGCTCTCCCAGCAAGCGCAGACGCACTCTGCAAATCAAGCTCTCCCAACAAGCGGAGACATTTCTCAGTGCAAAACTCTCCTAGCAAGCGGGGATGCACTTTACCAATCAAGCTATCCCAACAAGAGGAGAAAATTTTCAAAATGCTCCGACAGCTATAAAATGGTACTCAGCCCGGCTGATAAATCGATTCAGGATCAAGTATCCCATCATCCCAATCCCAAATAACGGCTCGCTGGCAGACATGCATCATCATTCTTGCATCATTTACATCGCATCTTAATATATTCTGCATTACAATATATTGGTATGCGTGTATTTTATTTTGTTTTGCAGGAACAAACACTGCAGTGTAGAACTACTTCTTAGTAGCATACTGAACTACAATGCCCTGGGGACAGCCAACCCAGTAGCGGGCTCAAGATCCCAGCACAAAATGACCAGCGAACTCAAAATTTCAAATCATTCAAATCATGCCGCAAAATTCAAGCCATCATCAGTGACCAATCTTCCGTCTCGCCGTATCGTCACAATACGATACTGGGGCAATTTCTACGAGAGTCTCTTTCCCAAAGTCCCTACTCCAGAACTACATGAGGCCTAATCCTCGTTAAGCCCGAGGTATGTAAGTCATTCAAAGCCAGACTTCAGCCCAATATTCCTAAATCTTTCAGATTTTTCCTCTACTCCATCCTGCAATTCACCATCCTCATTTCCCGCAAAACCTACCTAAACGTCGGGACAAAATTGTCTTTGGTTCAATTTCTTTCCTGAAAACTCTTTCATCATCTCCAGTCAAAGAGGGGCAGCTGCAGATGGCCAATTTTGACCCTCCCTTTTAAAATTAATTTATTTACGCATAACAATTTTCAATAAATACTTTAAAAGTATTTTTCTATTACTAAATATCTATTTTATAAAATAATTAAGTGTTAGTTTCAAAATTAATCACATAGTACTAATATTGTGTAATTACAAATGTATTTACTATTATAAAACTAAATTTTATATATACATTACATAGGTTATATAATTTGACAAAATTACTCCTTAATTTCCAATGAATTAGGTTACTATATTAATATTTTGAAATTAGTGCTATAATTCGAAATATGTGTCATTTATAGATAATTAATCAATAATTAGTAGTACATATAACAATTATAATTTTGCCACATTTATTGGGAATTGTTAAGTCTATTTTTAAATTAATTTATTTCAAAAGGGATTAAAGACAAAAAGGCTACCATTGCAATACTCAACCAAATTCAATTTGACTATTAGTTAAATCATTTTCGGCCCAAATGTGCAAGCCCAAACAGAAAACAACCAGTCCAAATGCTCCATCCCTTTCCAACTTGGTAATCCTTGCCATTACCTATCAACCAAACACGACCCGACATGTCACCCTCTAATCCCACTCACAAAACAAACACAAGCAATCTGGATTGCTGATTTAAATCATCAACGGTCACAAATTATTTCTATTTTTCCTTTAAATATCGATCCACTATTAGAATTATCTCAGTCGTTGGACCACACAGATCCAACGGTCCCCATATTATCCCAAAATTGATTTTTCTCAAAATGTAACGCTCTGATTTATCAGGGCTATTGATCAAATGATCCAACGGCCCAGATCTCTTCCTCCCCATTTTACTTAGACCATTTGGTCTCACCCCCAAAACCCTAAATCATTTCCTACCCGCGCAGCCACCCTTCTTTCCCATTCTTCTCTCTTTTTTCTCATCTGCCCTAATGTAATCAATCAACAGACCTTGCATAAATTAGTGCAAGGTCGTGAAATCAACCTCAAATCATCGTGTTTGTCTCCCATATCCAGGATTCTCGCTTAATCTTTGCTTATTTCATCACCAAAATTCGAACCCTAATCTCAAATATGAATCTTCAAATCACAATCGACCTTTCAAATACATGGCATGCATGGTTGTTCTTTTTGTTCCTGCACTCTTGGTACCTTCGTTCTTTCCATTTTCACCATTCGATTTCAAAACACAAGTTGAAGAAATCGGACCAAAAGGGTGAAACTTCAAACCCACCTAATTTCTTCTTACGTTCTTTCAAATCAAAATGAGCAGGAGGTGTTAGCTGGCTTCATCATCAATATTTGACACCTAGAGGTCAAATTCAATGACCTCTGGGTATTAGGGTTCTGACCGATGGTTTCTTGTGCTTCAACGTTCAACTACTCACTCCACTCCAGTACTCAGGTAAAATCATTAATGGATCTTCCCCTTCTGTCTTCTGATTTTCACTCGATTAGCTATCATAATCTACCATGCGTCACTCTACATTACTGATTTTGAATTTGTGAAGCCCTAGAGCATTGAATGCCACTATAAAAGGGGGTCTTTAATGTTCTCACCAAGACACAATCGAACACACACAAGAACAACCTTACACTGAACGCATACAGTCCCAAACACTAAGAAAATTAGGGTATTTGATATTAGGTCTCTTACTTTCTTTCTATCTTTTGTCAAGTTTCTTTTGCTGGTTCGAGTTTGAAAGCTCTGGGATCTTTTAGCAACAAAGGAATTCGTTTGGTTTGCTGCCCTTAAGAAGATTAGCATATTTCTCTCCCTCTTTCTTTCGTTCATTTATCTGAATGATTTAGATATGTCTATATTAAGTTCTATAGATTAATATTATCTTGTATGTATTTGACATTTGATATTTATGTTTTGTTAGTTTGATAATCTTTAATGATCAGCTTGTTCTGTTATGATTCTGTAGAATAATAATCGATTAGGTAAATTAATTATTGATCTTTGTTCTGAGTTTTCTTACACTCTCTATGCCTAAACTCTTATATGCTTATGTTCAATGTAAACTTAATAGTTCTTAGTGACTTACAAAGAACTCATTCATGTTTTATTGCACTTCTATAATTTTATGAGTTTTAAAAGCTAAGTTTGCAGCTTGATAGTTATTGAAACATAATTTGTTCAAGACTTGTATCCATGTTACTTAACCTTAACCTTGAACTTACAATATCTAAATACTTACTTGTCTGGCTGTGTTTGTTAAACTACCTCTGAGTTACCACTATGGTCCTTATGTTGTTTGACTACTATCATTAATAAACCAATCATGTTCATGTTTTCCTTTCACCAGTGATACTATTATAATGTCTACCTCTGCATATTATTTCCCTAGATTCCATATGTTCATGATCAGGTTCATTATTTGGTAATCTTAACTGACATACCATATGTCCATGTCACTTAACTAAGTTGAAAGAATCTGAATGTTCAGATATTTTCTTCTATGTATCTGTACCTGTTAACTCTGAGAGTGATATCTGAGCTATCATTTTAACTTTCTCATGACCATTCTCAATTGTTGTATGCATAGGAGACTACCTTATTTACATCAAGTTATCTTGTTCTCATAAATCCTTACTGTATATATATATTATGTTAAGATCAAACTATTCTCCTCTTCTTAGTACAAGTTATGGTTCTGTTTGGATAAAGTCCACTACTAATTGTTGCACAACTGAGCTTGTTTGTTCTATAGTCAGTTGCGATCTTCATATACATATGTAATCCGAAATTGGTGCAATACATCTCTGTCCTTAATCTTTTGAGGCCCCTGTTGATTTTAGAAAAGTCTGCATGCATCTATAGTTAACTTCTCTCCCATGAAGAAAGGATTTAGGCCTACTGTTAAAAACAATTGATAGTTATTTTTAGGAAACTAAAACATGATCACTTTATGCCTATATATTGAACTAGATTTATGTTTGAGTTTGAATTTTGTTTTGATGCAATGTCTTCCATATCCTTCATTTATTGACATGTTGGTCTGGTTTTGTAATGTGTTCTGTAATGTGCAAAGTTCCCCTGCTTATGTGGGATCATTGTTTCATTCATCCTGCCTATATGTAGTTGATTAAATGTTACTAGTGTCCCTGCTCTAATTCTGCAACACCATGTTCTACCTTGAGTTATGCTTAGTTCTCCCCTTTATTGTTAAACTGAAGATGAACTTGGCTCTCAAACCTTATTGATGTTCATTTATTGATATTATTTGAACATATTGACTTGTTAATACTGTTAGAAGCATGATCTTGTTGAGACATTAGGGATCCCATGTTTAAATCTATAAGTTTGCAATCATGATGAAGGTTCAGTCCCACAACCTTGATAATATCTTTGTAATAATTGTTGACTATGACTGTTTGTTTGAATCTGCTTTATTGTCTTTAAGGTATCAAGTAATATTATCAATACCTGTTTGAATATGTTATGCCTTAGAAATTCATTCCTGCAATAGTGTGATTATGAAACCTCTTTGTATATGTTTGTATTCTAAACTTGGCCCTTCCCCCTTTAGGTTTCCTTGCTATGTTTCCCTATTTAGTATCGCATTAGTATGTATTCTCTTGTGTTATTTTTTATTAAGAGAAAAGTATATATTTTGGGATAAATAATACTTTAGTACTTAGTTTGCATTGAAAGGGCCTCATTGGCACTTAAACCCATAAGGAAAATATGACGTTAGTGATTAAGGGTATTTGGGAGCGAAGTTCAACTCTAGGTTGGGCTGCCCTCCCCGGCACAAGCATTGCCATGTGCCTTGAGTCCCTTGGGAACTTTGAAGTGTTGGGTATCCAAAGGGAGCATCGACCTTGAGTGGGGTTCCCTCTTTAGCTCTTAATTCATTAACACATTCAGTTCTTTAAGGGTTTAGTACTCAATGACAACGAAAGGTTTCCAATGTGAATTATTTGCTAAGTAAGGCCACCACATTAATGTATAATTTTCTCTACCATATTAATCTTATTCTTGCTTCAATTATCTATTTTTGTATTTGTTATGCATATTAAAATATGTTCTGCAGTTAGAATATGTTAAATGTATTGGATGTATATCTATCTTATTTTTCACATGTACATCTGTTTGGGCCTCTGAGCTCTTGATGGACTCAGGCCTAATTTCAACTATATTGCATCTCATTGAGGAGTCCAAAGTCAGCTTGTATCTGCGTCTCTTCACTGCTGGGCCTATCTTCTTGAGGCCCAATCCCAGAGTCCAATCCTCTTTCCCTCAACTCCCTTTATTATTATTACTGCCTTATTAATTTAGTTTACTGCCTCTACTAGTTTAAAGTTAGTTGTATTTGTTATATTTTTATTGTTGTTTTATCTCTCATGTATATAACACCCATATATTAGAACACATATTTTTCTTTTTTCTTTATGCTTTAATATCATATGAACTTAGGCAAGCCTTAAACAATATAGGATTAAAAGGAAAAATTAGCTAATAGTAGATCCTTAGTTCGCTAATTATAATCTGCTCGCTAATCTATATGTCTTTTTTCACTCAGCCTTCTTCCTTTTAAAGATTTCACAAATCCAGAACTTGGTAAACATCAACTCTATTTCTAAAATGAAAATCCGATTTCAACTTCGTTTTTCTCAAAAAGAAAATTAGAACTTCAGAAAATCGTCGCCTTTAACGAATCTCTAGCAAATGACCCTTTCTTTGAAAATTCTTCGAATCTAAGGTAAATTCTAGATATGTTTTCTCACAAATATCCTTTTAGCATTATGTAAAGAACCGTCCCCCAAATCAAAGTGTTTTCCTAACTCAATCTCTTCTGTAAACTTATAAATTCTAGACCATTTGTGTACCAATTTCCAAAACTCTTTTAACAACTCTTATGAACCCTTTCATAAATTCATATCCCTTTAAGACTCCGCATTCTTTCTATTAATATCATCCTTTGGTGTACAGTAAGCAGCCTTCCGTATTGCTAATCAAAGCATGTTATGAATAATTGATCCCAACTTAGTCTAAATCCTATGGAGCTACCTCATGTAGATTTTAAAGGGTGCCTAAAACCTTCCTCTTAGAAGAACAAAAACCCTTACCCATAGTCTCACTGGTTAGAACACCAATAAAGAACACAACTTAGTAATGAAATAGGTACCCTATTATACCTTTAAATATTAGGTGGCGACTCTCTTTCATCAACAATAGAGAAATCACAAGTTGAATCCTATCCTGACTAGTGCAAAATGGGGTGCAACAACATGGCGACTTTGCAGGCGAATACCGCACTTAGGTTCTAACCTTAGCAGATTTAGACTAATTTGGCTTCTAGATTTATTTGTACATTGCTTTGATTGAAATTGCAGTTACATGCTTACATGCCGTATTTGCTCTTTACAATTATCTGATCACTTTTCTATATTGCTTCTACACCCTTGGTTGTTATTGCTTTATATATACTGTCATCACATCTCTTCCAATCGAGTCTTGGTCGTACACTATCACACACAATGGCATGCAAGGATTGTCTTTTACATCCCTCCGAACCTTCTTTTCAAAACTCTCTAGTTTCAGAAAATGGCTTTGTCGAGTCAACTGACATAACTTCTCGCAGTTTTTAGTCTAATTCAAAAGTAGGAAATACTCTACTCTAGTAAAATAGGTCATACTGCATAAATCCTAGGTGAGTTGGTCCCATGCACCAACACACAATTAGGAAAGACACTCTGGTGTCAACGGGTCATGTACCCCCAACGAGACAAACAAACATGACAAGACACTTACGGATCCGAAGCAAATACTTAAACAAATATATTTCTTCTACCCACCTAAGAAAATGGAAATCAACCAGAACATCCCTAAAATTACCATGGTAATGGGAGCACCACATAAGCTGAAATAGTGGAGGAAGAATATTCGTAGGGAACACGGAGATGATGTTCGGNCGCTAATTATAATTCGGTAATCATTATGTCTTTTTTCACTCACCCTTATTCTTTTTAAAGATTTCGAAAATCCAGAACTTGGTAAAACATCAGCTCTATTTCTAAAAGGAAAATCAGATTTCAACTTCGTTTTCTCAAAAAGAAAATCAGAATTTCAGAAAATCATTGCCTTTAAGGAATTTCCAGCAAATAACCCTTTTATTTGAAAATCCTTCGAATCTAAGGTAAATTCTAGATATAATTTCTCACAAACATCCTTTTAGAATTATGTAAATAATCGTTTCCCAAATCAAAGTATTTTCATAACTCAATCTCTTTTGTAAACTTATAAAATCTAGACTACTTGTGTACCAATTTTCAAAACTCTTTTAACATCTATAATGAACCCTTTCATAAATTCATATCCCTTTAAGACTCCACATTCTTTCTATCAATATCATCCTTAGGTGTATAGTAAGCAGCCTTCCTTATTGTTAATCAATGCATGTTAGGAATAATTGATCCCAAACTTAGTCTAAATCCTATGGGGCTACCTCAGGTAGATTTTATATAGTGTCTAACACCTTCCCCTTAGAAGAACAAGAAGCCTTACCCATAATCTCACCAGTTAGAAGGCCAATAAAGAACATGACTTAGTAATGAAATAGGTACCCTAGTATACCTTTATATATTAGGTGGCGACTCATTTTCATCAACAAGAGAGAAACCACAAGTTGAATCATGTCTTGACTAGTGCAAAATAGGGTGCAGCAATATCTGCATGAATGTTAGGCTTACCTAGTCTTAGAAACTAGGTGACATCACGACATCCTACGGAGAAAAATCGGGGTCGTGACAGGACTGGCCCAATGGGTTCAGAAAATTCTAGATATCACTACTCCAGAAACCCCATAGTGGAAAGAAATGGCTCCCAAATACGGGTGAAAAGTTAAGAACCATGGTAAACAAAGTTCTTCATTCCTTCAACGTTATCCGTGTAAAATAGCTCAAGAACAACTTACTAACTGTCTTTCTCCTCGTACAGCACTTCTGCGGGGTTCTATTGTGTGACCTGACATCGAAGCTCTCGATGACCCGACGGAAGCCGCACAAGTGCTGGAATGTGCCCTTAACTTGAGGAGGGCCCATTAATCTACTCACACCTCCGATGAAGGAGCTTCCTCCTAGAGTCTCCAACCTAAAAATAAGAAACCAAAGAGGACACATTCCTCCTCTACTGGGACTCAGAGAAAACAATAAAGGAAATAACAACCGAGCTGGTCACGGTGGTCCTTGATGATGAAAAAGAAGCCAGTGATGAAGAGGCTTCCCTTCAAAGGAGAAAAAGATCTTCATCAGCTCAACTGAATGCGCATCCGAGGGAGGTCCAACATCCACTAGAGAATAAGTCCAGGCACTCTAGGGGAAATAGGCTTGGATGAGAATGCCAATTCTCGTTTCTCCATCCCTGTCGCCGTCTCCGATCAGAGGAGTTCAACCCCTGACCTCCTTCTTCCATCAACCTTTGAGCCATGAACAACTGGCACTCCTTCTACTACAACTATTTCTTCTTCATCAACACCGACAGCTCCATATCCACCGACATCAGCCAATCAAGTAGGGAATGCCTCTCCTCTACGGTCTCCCGACCATGGGAACTTGGGAACACTTACTCGACACCTTCTCAAGATCCTCGTGGAAGGCGGAGTGTCACTCTTTCGGTTTCAAAGGAGTGCTAAATTCTCTCCAAGCCGGTGGAGCTTGCCAATTATCTGAAGCTGGTGGCTTCAGCGAAGGATTAGAAAAGGATGGACTCCCTTTCCGGGGAGTGCCTGATAAACAACATTATATATTTTTCAGTGCATATAACATTCTAACCTCCTTTTATCTTCTTTCCCGGTTATATTTTTCAATAATAACCTTGATTCTAAACTTTTTCAGGCCAACCTTCTTCCTTTCGAGGGCCTGCAAAGGTTGATACTGGATAAACTAGAACTTGTTTTCAAGCGAGATCAACTTTTGGCTGAAATAAATTAGCTTGTTGAGTGCCTCCCGGTGATGGAGAAAAATGTTGCATAGATAAATGAGTTTAAGGCTCAGTTATTGCAAACCGAGCAAGATAAATGGCCCACAACCAAGAAGTTTCCCAATTACATGAAGACCTTAGAGAGGCTAAAGCTAAGTGGGTTGAACTTCATGATGTTGTAATTACTCCTGCCAAGCATGAGTTTGTCTTCGAGGAACAAGTTAATAACTTGAAGTCTAGCTTATGCTTCAAAACTGAGGAGGCCGCTGCTAAGGAGAGGAGGTCCAAAATAGAAGAAAAACTCAAAAGAGTCATAGAGCAGAACCGACTTCACTCAACCACCAATGTTTAGCTTGATTCCAAAATCAACGCGATGAAGGTTGAAAACGAAGAGCTCCAAGCCAAAATTGATAATCTCCTAGAAAAACTCCATGACCAAGAAGATTCCCTCGTCTTCGAGAAGACCTACGCCGTGTGTCATATGAAGAGGAAGATTTTGGAGGAATCCATAGAAGGCATTGCCAACATTGATGACAATTCTGAGTATTCGGGATTCGAAAGGGAAATCGAAGAAGATGAAGGCCCTGAACTGGCAGTGGAACAACCTTCTTCCACCAGGGAGAATGAGGATATTTTCCTTCCTTCGGGTTCTGACAGCAAAGATGTATAAACGTTTCATTTTATCTTTTGTAATTTTGCCAAAACCTCTCATTGTGTTTGGCGCTTTAATTAATAAAAGAAACTTTTTGCCTAAGTGTTGTGCAAAAAATACTTTCTTTCATTTAATTGACAAAGCCTCGAGAATATTTCTGCATCCGTAAGCTTTTGATTCCGGGCATAAACACTTCCGGAATCTACCCTTTGCTATGAGGGATTCATAAGAGATGGTCCTTATGTTTATGGTGCTCTTGAAGAGGACGTCTCATGTTCATTCCGGCACAAGCGTTTGATGTGTTTGCTAACATTCAATTGATAAAATAAATTAACTTATCATACAGACAAGAAATAAGATAAGAATAAAAGGACTTTGATTTATTCCCTCTATCTTTAAAAGTAAATTTACATAAACATTAACTTTCTTAAGTTAATAAAGCTCCCAATACATGTGGCTAACTTGTACAATTTATTTCTACGGGGCTGATCATGCAATCTCCGGTCCTGATAAGATATTGATCCCGGTTCTAACAGTCCCCCGTCTGCATGGCACTCTTGGTACCGTAACATATATTACTCCCCCTCCTAGTGTTAGAATGCTAAGTATGAGAATTTGAACACTAGAAGTCTTGCATTTATCGAAGGCCTTTTCCTTCGTTTTATACTTTATAGTGCTTCATCGGTGGAGACAACTTGTGAATGGTTAAATAATCTGTTTGAATTTTGGGAGGCGAGATTTGCCATCGAACCAAAGATTATTTACCATCCACAACCTATTTTCCACACGAGCTCATGGTCATCGATCCCATTGGTGGAAGAACGATAGTGCCTTAATACTGAAGGTCTTGCCTTTTTTGATGATCCTTCCTTCTAGTATGCTTTACGTTGTTGCTTCATTAAAATCCTTGCATGAAAACCCTGATTGACACAAAATCTGGATAAAGGGAAAAAGATTGCACCACATACTTTCAGTACCAACCAGCAAGGATCTTCAGCAATAATACATTTTGAGGTGATTCATATTCTAGTTGCTCGACAATTCGACTCCATCTTGATTTTCCAATTCATATGAGCCTTTACCGGTTATAGATGAGACCCGGTAAGGACCTTCCCATATTGATCCTAGCTTTCCGATGTTAACTTCCTGAGTGCTTTGAGTAACCTTCCTCAGAACCAAATCTCCAACTTTGAAAAATGAAGGTTCGCCCTGCGATTGTAATACCTTTCCATCCTTTGCTTTTGGTGCCACCATCCTCACGTATGCCAGATCCTGGTGCTCCTCGAGTAAATCTAACCTGACCAGCAATACCTCATTATTTGTTTCTTCATTTTCCCAGAAGAACCTTAAGGTTGGCTCCCCTACTTCTACCGGTATCAAAGCCTCCAAACCATATACGAGCAAAAAGGGTGTTTCACTTGTGCTCGACTTCGTCGTGGTCTGATATGCCTATAGCACACCTGGTAGCTTATGTGGCCATTTTCCCTTTACATCTTCTAATTTCTTTTTACGATTTTGGATAATTACCTTGTTGGTTGACTCCGCCTGTCCATTAACACTCGGGTGGTGCGGGGAAGCAGTAATTTGTTTAATCTTCAATCCTTCCAAAAACTTCATGACTTTAGAACCTACGAACTGTGACCCGATGTCACAAACAACCTCCTTTGGTATTCCAAATCAGCATATTATGCTATCCCATATAAATTCAACCACTTCATGTTCTCCGATCTTTTAGTAGGGACCTGCCTCAAACTATTTAGTTAATTAATCAGTTAAAACCAAAATAAATCTTACCTTTCTGGGCCCTTGTGGTAAGGGACCGACTATGTCCATCCCTCATTTCATGAATGGCCACGGTGACACCACTGAATACAGCAATTCCGCTAGCTGATACACTAGTTGTGCATGGCCTTAGTATTTATCGTATTTTTGTATGAAGATCTTTGCGTCTTGTTCCATTCGGGGCCAATTCTAGCCGGCCTTGACTAACTTGAGAACCAACGACTCTGCACCAGAGTGGTTTTCATAGATTCCTGCATGGACTTCCTTCATCATGTAGTCTGCTTTCAAGGCCCCTAGACATCGAGTCAACGGTCCTTGGAACTATCTCCTGTATAGCTATCCATCAACTATACAGTAACGGGCTACTTTGGTCTGTAGTTCTCGGGATGCTTTCGGTTCCTCGGGTAATTTAGCATGTCTAAGATATTCAATGAACTCATTCCTCCAGTCCCAGATTAAATTATTTGAATTAACTTCACAATAGTCGTCCACATCCAGCACGTAATGTAGCAATTAGACGACCGCACCTGAATCAAATCCTTTCATCTCCGTGGATGAGCCCAAATTAGCCAATGTGTCTGCCTCCACGTTATACTCCCTCGGGATGTGGATGATTGACCATTCTTTAAATCGTGTACGTAATGCTTAAACCTTGTTCAAGTATTGTTGCATGCGCTCCTCCTTTGTGTCGAAAATTCCATACACCTATTTCACCACCAGTTGGGAGTTGCATTTTATCTCGATTACCTTGAAACCCACTCCCCGAGCTAGTTCGAGTCCTGCCACCAAAGCCTCATACTCGACTTCATTGTTAGTTAACGGTACAGTTCTAATGGCATGTCTTAGGGTTTCCCCCGAAGGAATGATTAGAACCACTCCGAGACCGTACCATTTTACTTTGGAGGCTCTATCCATAAACAAGGTCCAAACTCATGATATCGTTCCCGATACCAGCACTTCTTCTTTAGCAGCCAAAGGCATTAACCCTGGACTGAAATCGCCACAAAGTTGGCCATAACTTGTGACTTGATTGTAGTCCTAGGCTTGTACTCTATGTCGAATTCACTGACTTTGACTGCCCATTTAGCTAACCGACCCGACAACTCGGTCTTATGAAGGACATTCCTTAAGGGGAATATTGTCATAACTGCTATTAGATGACATCGAAAATAAGGCGTAAACTTTCGAGAGGCAACTATGAGAGCTAAGGCTAGTTTTTCGAGGTGCGAATATCATGTCTCCGCTCCTGATAGTATCTTACTAACGTAATAAATAGGAAACTACATACCTTCATTTTCCCGAACCAATACGGTGCTTAACGCTACTTCCGAGACTGCTGGATAAATTAGCAGTTGCTTGCCTTTTCCCAATTCTGACAACAACAGAGGGGTGCATAGGTACCGTTTTAGGTCCTTTAGTGCCTATTGACATTCTGGAGTCCACACAAAGTCGTTATTCTTTTCCAAAAGTGAAAAGAAGTAGTGGCATTTCTTTGAGGACCTTGAGATGAACCTCCTTAGAGCCGCCAATCTACCGGTCAACCTCTGTACTTCTTTTACACTTGTTAGATGGTCTGTGATGTCCTCTATGGCCTTGATTTTATCAGGATTTACCTCGATCCCTCTTTGCGAGATCAGAAACCCCAAGAATTTACCAGAGTCAACCCCGAAGGCACACTTCTTTGGGTTGAGCTTCATGTTGTACTTCCTCGGAATGTCGAACATCTCTTGGAGATGTTTTAGATGATTTCCTATATTTAAGGAATTAACTAACATGTCATCAATATATACTTCCATAATCTTATCTATCTAATTTTTAAACATCTCATTAACGAGCCTCTGATAAGTGGCTCCAGCTTTTTTAAGCCCAAAAGACATCATATTATAGCAATATGTGCCAAAGTTTGTGATGAAAGAAGTTTTTCTTGATCTTCCGGGTTCATCCTAATTTGATTATACCCGGAATAAGCATCAAGAAAACTCATTAACTCATGCTCGACCGTAGCATCAATCATTTGATCAATGTTCGACAACGGGAATGAGTCTTTGGGGCACGCCTTATTTAAGTCCTTATAGTCCACACACATACTAAATTTGTTATGCTTTTTAGGTACTACCCCTACATTAGCTAACCGTTTTGGTTACTTTACCTCTTGAATCGAACCGATGTTAAGTAGTCGGGTTACCTTTTCCTTCACAAACCTATTCCTAACCTCTACTATTGGGCATTTCTTTTACCTTACTGGTGGGAAGTTTGGATCCAGACTTAGTTTGTGGAATGCTACCTCCATACCTGTCATATCTAAGTGCGACCATGCAAAGCAGTCGATGTTAGCTTTAAGAAAATGTAAAAGTTCTAACCTGAGTTTGGGACTTAACCCCATTCCCAAATGAAATTTTCTTTCCAAAACTTCCTCGAATAAGGTCACTTGCTCGAGCTCTTTCGCGGTTGATTTCATCACATTTATCTCCTCCGGTACTTGAAAAGATCTTGGTACCTGATATAATTTCGATGACTCCTCATTTTTGTCATCTTCGATTGGGATGGGAGAAGGCTTCGGTCGCTATAATTGCTATTTGTTGGATTCTCTGTCCTTGCTGCTGGAAATGGTTATATCGTTCATCTCCCTTGCCGCTAGTTGGTCTCCTCTTATCTATTTGATCTTTTCTGGTGTCAAAAACTTCAATAGTTGATGATAGGTCAAGGGCACAACCTTCCTCTCGTGTATCCACAGCATTCTGAGGATCATATTATAGCCCACGTCGCCATCTATTGCATCAAACAAAGTGGTCTTCATTACTCCTTCGGCATGTGTGGGTAGAAAAATTTCTCCTCGGGTAGTCACGCTTGTTAAGTTGAAGCCAGCCAAAGTTTTGTCGTTGGAATGATGTTACCTGTTAGCTTTACTTGCTTCAGAACTTTCTGCTATATAATGTTGGCTGAACTCCCTGGATCGACCAAAATATACTTAATCTTGAAATCTAAGACTTTAAGTTAAATTACTAGTGCATCATTGTGTAGCAGAGGAAGTCCATCAACATCGTTTTCCGTGAAGGTGATGTCATCTTTCGAGGCTTCCCAGATCCTCTTGCTATGAGTCACTGATATTTTCGTCATTTTTGCTGCCGAAACTATCACCCCATTGACCTCACTTCCTCTGAAGATCATGATGATTGTCATCTGAGGTGACCTCGTTGTTTTCTTTGACAGCTCTGCATTGTCCCGGCTTCTATCATAATTGGTTTTGGTACGGTCACTTAAAAACTCTCTAAGATGGCCATTCTTCATCAACGTTGTCACCTCCTCGCGAAAATGTTGACAGCCCCCGATTTTATTGTCGTGAGTCCCATGAAATTCACACCACAAATTAGGATCCCTTTGGCTAGGATCCGATCGAATTGGTTTCGAAAACCGTTCTTCTTTGATATTCCTCATTGACGACATCAATTCTACCAGGCTGATGCTAAAGTTATAATCTGATAACCTGGGATATACGGGATCTCGGGACCCTGGCACCTCTTTCTTTTGCAATGATCTATTATCCTGGCCACGATCTGTCCTTCTGTCTAAATTGAACCTATCTGATGACTGGAATCCTTTATTACTACGCCCATGGGTCCTCTTGTACGGTAGAAAATGACCCCTAGAGGACCACTGATCTGCATCAAAGTCATTTTAAAACTTATCCTGATTTATATCGTGACACCGCCCCTTGGATGACACCGAAGATCCAAGTTCATCATCTTCTATTCTTATCTTCGACTCATAGCGATTATGGACATCCACCCATGTGGTTGCCTAAACCTCGATCAAGCTCTCCTTCAGATTTCGGGAAGCATCGAAACTCAGTGGATTTAGACCTTCGTGAATGCCTCTGCTGCCCACTCATCCGGAACCGCTGGTAACAACATCCTTTACTTTTGGAACCGGATCACGAATTCTCGCAACAGCTCAGATTCTCCTTGCGAAATTCTAAATATATCTGTCTTTCTAGACTGGACCTTTCTTTCCCCAGCATGAGCTTTGATGAATGAATCTGCAAGAATTCCAAATGAATAGATTGAATGCTCGGGTAAGAGAGAATACCATGTCAGGGCATCCTTCGTGAGGGTTTCGCCAAATGTTTTCAACAAAACTGACTCGATCTCATATAGAGCCAAGTCATTTCCTTTCACTGTCGTGGTGTAGGTCATGATGTGCTCATGCGGATCCGAAGTCCCATCATACTTTGGTATATCTGGCATTTTGAACCTCTTCGGGATCAACTCTGGTGTCGCGCTTGATTTAAACAACAACTGCATATACATTTTTGAATCTAGACCCTTTAACACCGGCGGCATGCCCGGAATCTTATCCATCCAAGCATGGAACACCTTCGCATTCTGATCCATTCATTCATTCATTTCTCTCATGTATATCATGAGCTCGATTTTAAAAATGATCAGTCACGTTGTTGTTCCCAGATCCACTACCGGTCTCTCCAACTTCGTTGTAACCGACTTCACCCCTTCGGGTGTTGTTATCAATTCTCTGAGCCGTTTGATTTGAGGGAACACTAGGAGGAATTGGGGCCCTTCCATTCGCATTATTGGAAGTACCCGACAATACTTGTTTTAATTCTGTCATCATCCGATCTTGCCTTGAGAGGTGATCCATGATTGCTCTTTGTTGTTCTCTCAGGAATTAAACTGTTTCAACAACGTGTTCATCCTCCGCATCATCAGGAGTTGGGCCCCGCACATGCCGAGGGTGCTGGCCTTCATTAACCGGGGTTGTTTCATCCCCTTCATTGCGGGTCTCGTTGATTAAGTTATCATGCCGGGATGCTTCTTCCCGTTCTTCGTGTGCTCCAACATTGTAAGCGTTGTTGACATCATTAGCTACCATATCTGATTTTTACGAAGGAAAGAGTCAAAACTTTGTTAGTAACAAACGAACGGATCAAAGTAATTACACAGTTGTCTAGGCTCCAAACGGTTTATCCGTAAAATGGTACAGTTAAATTTATAGAGTGCTTTATAGACAAGTGAATCGATTTGATCCAAAAATGATAAATAAATAGAAACAAAAATAAGATTAGCGACTGAAATTAAAGGAGATAACAAGCCTGACTAAAGACTTGGCCTTTTCAATGACAAGAGCGGATGCAATGTCCAAATATTAAAACTGAGCATAATATGATAGTAGATTATAGCTTTTCGTGTCAAAATATTTCATGTGCCTCCAATTGTTGTTAAACCTTCTATTTATAGCCCTATTTAGGGAGAGGGGATCCTAAAATTAAGCCCCTCTTGAATGAGAATAAAATCGTCATTGATGGGTGCATAACGGTTGGCTTTGAATGTTGATATTCTCTGTCACGACTGCTCATTAAATGCTATCTGATGCCAAATCTTTGAATCTTTATTGTCGGCTATACTTCCTTCAAGATCCACCGGTCACACACTTCGCACCCGGTGCCAGTTATTTGCTGACATACTTTTTACCTGTCTTCGATTCCATGTGTCACCTCACTAATCGACCACATGTTATCAACCAATTTCACCTCATACATGTGAAGTTTTGGATATATGTGGCTAAAGTTCTGGACTGTCAAGTCAAATTTCGGACAAAACTGTGTGAAGTGTTGAACTGACAGGCCTAATTTTAGACAAACATAATTAAAGAGCTCATATTAGCTTCAGACGTATATGTGTGAAGTTTACAAAACTTTAAACTCGCACATCTAAAATTCATTTTGAAGTGGCTAAATGTATAAATATTTATGAACTACAAATTCGCGCATTTGAAATTACGTATGTGTACTTTCCCAGGCTTTGCAGGGGATTACCCAAATACTAGTTCATTATCTGCTAAGCTTTGCTAACTAAACTGGGGTTCTTCCTTCAATTTAATTTTAATTTCATTGTTTATTTATTTTTTTAACAAATTAATACGGCTTCTTCTTATTCCTTTTTTTCTCATGGTTTAAAGGGTTCCTAATTCATAAGAAGATCATTTCTTTAGGAGATTATGATATTAGTAAGCAGATGTACTTGCTAGACTTTTGCAAGTTAAATATATTCTAATAAACCGATATCGTATTTACCATATTAGTAGGGTATGTGGTGTATATAAATTATTGGCAAAATACATAAACGGTCTCTTAAGTTGTTTACAATGACCAAATAGACACATCACCTGACTCATTTACCATTTAGACACCTTAAATGATTATTAAGTGTATCAAGTAAACACTCGAGTGCAGCAGACCATATGCGTGAGTTACTTGCCAATGACATATCAAATGAGTCGATTAAAGAACGACACGTGCAATCTGTTATAAAAATTTGACACATATAATTAACAAAAAAAAATATATATCTAAAGAAAAAAGGAAGCCCTTTTCCTTACTTTTATCAAATCAGTACTACCACCCCTTCCCCCTCCCTTTCATCTTCTTCTTTGTGCCCATTTGTGTACCCTATTCCCTTTTCGCAAATCCACCCTCCATCCAATAATGCAAAACTCATACAAACATGAAACAACAGAGAATAGCCAAATAGAGAACCCACTAAGGAATCATTAATGGACCTCGCCGGAAAAGCTCCTCTTATGCGACCTCTATCCCTGAAAAATTTATTCTCCAAGTAAAGCTAAAAAAAGCTGTCATGACCCAAAATTCATCTAGTTGTGCTATTACCTAACTCAACCCGTTAGGTAAGCCAAAAAATAGTCAACCCAACTTTAATGAAATAATAAGAGAATAATAAGTGAAATAATTGAATTCTCATGCAATAACCAATGATTGGTAGTACAAGTCATGAGTCATTAAGACTTAGATTTACAAAGTTGGTATAAAAATAAATACAACATCTATTAGTAATATACATAAACAAATTACAAATATAAAACTACCAAGGAAAAATGATAGCTATATCTGGAAAGCAGGTACATCTTCAATGCCAGCTTTCGCCATCCACAGCAACTCAGCTCCAATATTTGCACGTAAGGTGTAGTAGTGTAGTATGAATGCAACCGAACCCATATACTCAATAAGTAATAAACCTATCCTCAGGCTAAAAGCAATGACGAGCTCGGAAAGAGGTCAGTTCCCTACACCAATAATCAATAACAATACAAGATATAATAATGCCAGTAACAGTAAATAGCTCAAAAGATATCATGTTCAGCTCATTCACAAATACGGAAAACTAGATTTGCTTTACAAGTATAACAATTAAAGCTCAAATCTTTCGCCGAAATCACAAAAATATGAGTTTATCATAGAACTATGATTTTTTCAAACTTTCAACAACAGATAACACATTTCATTTACCAGCTAGCATGAGAAAACTGCATCTCTATGCCTACATGTCGAGTCACGAACATCATGGTGGAACCATCAAGTACACTCATTCTCAAACACGATTCCTGGCACAAATGACCCTCGCCATCACAGACATAACCATACTCAGCAATGTACGGGTGCCTGGAATAATGCCCCTCACCATCACACACACAATCACACTCCGTACTGTATATGTGCATATATAAATGCCCGTCACCAAAGCGCGCACACACACGCACACACACACACACACACACATATATATATATATATATATATATATATATATATTTGTGCCTGTGCTTACTGTATATCAGACTCCAAAAGGGCTAATGTTGGCCCAACCGCTAATCAATAATCAACATAATCGTTGCAGCGTGCAATCCGATCTAAATATCAATCTGTTGCGACGTGCAATCCGATCTGATATAACTCACAACATGTCTCTACGGCCCACATCAGTTATCAACCGCTCAAGTCTCAGAGGCTCACATCTCATAGAACTAAGCCCAAGCAGTATCACATATAGAAGGCAATAACAGCATGTGATATGACAAACAAATAATGTAAAGAGACTGAAATATATAACATGCGGATGACGATTTATGACTAAGAATATGACTAACGCTTAAGTCTCAATTAAGCACATCTCACAGTACTCAGTTCAATAGTACTACACATATAAGGCATCAACAACATGTGACAAATCATGATAAGAAGGCATTGAGATAGAGATATAATACATAGATATAGCATCATGACTGAGAGTATGTCTACAATTAAGGCAACTGGATCAAAATAGCAAGATTAACCCTATTATATCTCAGAAACATAAGCACGTAGCCTAGACATGATTTCTAACATAACTCATGCTCAAATAGTCTTACATGTAGAGAAAATACATAAATAACAAGGCATGATAGCAAAACAAGTCTCATAATGGTCCAAAGTCTATCCGGATCATGAATACCCCAGTGCACGCACACACGCCTGTCACCTAGCACGTGCCCCCTCCCCCCAACACATCTCAAGTATCGTAGTTCTCAGGGATAATACCCTCAAATCTAAGTTTAGATATATTACTTACCTCAAACAAGCCAAAACAATACTCTAGAAACTTCATACCGCATGAATCAACCTCCGAACAGCTCGAATCATGCCAAAAGAAACTCAAAAAATCAAATAATGCCATAGGAAACAAACCCAAACAATAATGGTCGAATCTTTAATTAAATACTCAAAGTCAACAAATAATTCAACCCATGCTTGCACTTTGGAACCCGACAAAACTCAAATATTCCGGTAACTCATTCGAATACGAGTCCAACCATGCTAGTTTCACTCAAATCCGACTCCGAATCGATATTTTAAACTCAAATATTAACTTTAGAAAAGTTTTTTAAAAAAACCCGATTTATCTTTTAGATTCACCAATCAAATGCCAAAAACATGTAAAATAATCAAATCCAAGTCAAAAATACTTACCTCAATCCAAATAGTGAAAATCCCCTTTCAAAATCGCCCAAATCCGAGCTCTCAATCTCAAAATGTGATGAAATGAGTCCAAAGTCCAAAATTAACAACTTAAAACACTTCCCAGTTATCCCTCGTGATTGCATAGAATAAAATAACACTGCCCCTGAATAAGCCTTCGCGTTCGCGGAATCATCCACGTGAACGCGATGAGCAACATCTGCCACATCGGCACATTTTCGCGAATGCGACATCCAGACGCGGATGCGTAGCACCAAATTACCCGACCATTCGGAATTCGATCTCATGTCGTGAACACAGAACACAAACTCTCCTATCTCCAAGAATCACTATGTGATTGCTGTTAGTCCCTCGCGATCGCGAAGGACATTAGCAACAACAGAAAAACTAGCAACACTAACATGAAAGAAAATGGTTCGAAACTCACTCGAGCCCCTCGGAACCACGTCCGAACAATACCAAAAAGTCCCAAAATATAATACGGACCTACTCGAGATATCAAATCACACATAATAACATCAAAACTATGAATCGCACATCAATTCAAACTTAATGAACTATTTCAAATTCCTAAATACCAAACATACATCGAGCACGTCTAAACAACTTGAAATCACCTCAAATTTTGCTCACAAGTTTCATATGACATAAAAACCTATTCCAACTCTCTGAATAACAATCTGAATCTGATAACATTGAAGTCAACAATCGGTCAAACCTATGAACTTTCCAACCTTCAAATTGCCAACTCTAGCCAAATAAAACTGAAACCTTATAGAAATATATAATGATCTGGCCGGTTATTTTGAGTGTATAAGCCCAGATCACCTATTTATTTCCACCTCTATATTATATTGTAGTTACATGACTCGCTGGGATGTTTGGTTTTGGTTTCGGAGTGAAATGGGACACATAGTCTCTAAAATAAGAAGTTTAAGTTGTAGGAGTTGACCGTAGTCTGACTTATTTTAATATGACTACGGAATTAAGTTTTGATGGTTCCAATAGCTCCGTATGGAGATTTGAGTCTTAGGATCTTGTTCGAATGTTGATTTGGAGGTCCGTAGATCGTTTTGGCGTTAATTGGCGAAAGTTAGAAATTTGTGGAATTTTGGAAAGTTTGACCGGGAGTAGACTTTTTGATATCGGGGTCAGATTCTTATTCTGCAAGTTGGAATAGGTCTGTAATGTCAATTATGACTTGTTTGTAAACTTTGATGTCAATCAAAGTTGTTTTGGTATGTTTGGAAGTTCATAGTTGCTTAAGCTTGAATTTGGGTTGCAATTCGTTGAATTCATGTTGTTTGATGTGGTTTTTGGCCTCGAGTAGGTCCGTTAGGTGTTTTGGAACTAGTTGGTATACTCGGATGAGGTCTCGGGTGACCCGAGTGTAATTCGGATCGATGTTGTATCATTTTAGACTTGAGTAAATCTGCTAAAGCTGGGCTGTTTCTAGTGTATTCGCACCTGCGGGGTGATTGGCCGCAGGTGCGGGCTCGCAAATGCGAGCCACTGGTCGCAGAAGCGGATTTTTCCTAGGACAGTAGGGATTGCAGATGCGATCAATTATCCGCAAAAGCGGACTCACGGATGCGGAGGCTACCTTCGCAGAAGCGGAACTTGGGGAGATAGCCTTGGGCTTGATCGCAGATGCGGTCCTTTCTCCGCAAAAGCGGTCTCGCAGATTCGAGACCTTATCTGCAGAAGCGAAAGCCATGGACTTAAGTTGGCACCACACCTGCGATCGTTTTTCCGCAGGTGCAGCATCGCAAAAGGGACTCATTGGCCGCAGAAGCGGAAGTCGTTGTGCAGAAAAGGGGAATTCGAGGGTTTGATTTCATAATTCATTACGGGACCTTGAGAGCTTGGTTTGAGGCGAAATGTTGAGGGATTATTAGAGGCATTATTGGGGTAAGGATTCTTGACTCATTTTTGATTATTTCCCATTAATCTACTATTAATTACAGCTTTTACTTAGTGTTTTGTAGTTTAACATTGGGGGGAAATGGAGAAAACTTCTTAAGCCGAATTCTGGGGAATTGAACGGGATTTTAGTATTGGATTTGTGTAATTCTTGTATGGTTGGAATCGATATCGAATGGGTATTCGGTTTTTGTAATTTTGGTCGGGGTTCTGAGACGCGGGCTCGGGTTGACGTTTTGGGGCGATTTTGCAATTCCTTGCTAAGATCATAATTTCATTACTTAAATTAGTTTCCTATAGTTATATTTATAGTATGAAATTGTTTTGGTTAGATTTGAGCCGTTCGGAGTTGAAAAATCGAGGGAAAGGCCTTCTAGTTGATTGATTTAACGTGATTTGAGGTAAGTGACTTGTTTAACCTTGTGTGGGGGGAATTCCCCTTAGGATTTGTTACTATTGTGATAATTTGTGATATGTGAAGGCCGTGTACGCAAGGTGATGAGTGCGTACATGGTCTAAATGTTGAGATTCCGGTTTTAGCTACGAAGTTTCTTTTTCATGCTCTAATTGAGTCACTTTAGCATGTTATAGTCACCATGTTTAGCCTAATTTCACATGTCTACTTGTCTTATCTCTTACTTGCAACTAGTACTACATGTTTAGTTGAATTACTTACTTTTTTAATTCTGTATTCATTATTTAACTGTGGAAATTCTTTACTTGAAATTTGCTATCCTTGAAATATCTTGATGTTGATTTTGGTGTTGAGTTGCAAATGATGTGGTTTCTATTGAGGAAAGGTGTAAGTTGTGAAGTATCATTTTATTTAGTTGTTACATTTTGGCTTCTGTGTTATTGTTGAGGTGATTGTTTGGTTGTGTACACAAGATATCTGTCGTGTTGTTGTTATTGTTTGCACGACGTTTCTGTCGTGCGGTTGTTACTATTTGCACGAGGTTTCTGTCGTGCCGTTATGATTATTGATACGCATGCGGTGGTATAATGTTTGAGTGTTGAAAAGCATGCGGTGAGATAAGCTGGGCTTGATACGCATGGCTAGTAGAGGAACTACTAGAAGCCATGCGGTGTGATAAGGTGGGCTAAAATACGGGGTGCTATTTCGGAAAAATAATTTTCAAAACTAAATGTAAATGCTCTTGCGGTGATATAAGGAAAGAATGTGATTTATTTTTAATGATTTGGAACTACGAGGCGATACCTCGGGAGTGCCCTTGTTGATCCACTCTATTTGCTGTATTGTTTGGTTGTTGTTTCCTTAACATGTAAAATCCCTATTTTCCTTTCGTGATTTTTATTAGCTTCCTTGCTTTCCGTGTTGTTACTTTCTGTAATTTCTTTATTCTTTCCCTTTCTTGTTATTTTAGTATATCATTATATTTTTCTGTCTTACTTCTTATTATCTCCAGTAGGGCCTCGACCTGACCTCGTCACTACTCTACCGAGGTTAGGCTTGACACTTACTAGGTACCGTTGTGGTGTACTCATACTACGCTTCTGCACATATTTTGTGCAGATCCAGGTACATCCTATCAGCCCCGGTATTAACGCATTGAGTTTCTTTCTTTGGAGATTTCAAGGTACACCTGCCCGCATCCACAGGCTTCAGAGTCCCCTACTACCCTGTTCTTTTCTTATTTTTTTATATCTTTATAGACATTGATGTTTAGGAGTGTTGAGTACTGTATCTAGAGCTTGTGACTTATATTTTCACCGAGTTTTGGGAGATGTACATGTTTAGTTATAGATTTTATTTCATATAGTTATGATGTTTTTGAGATTTAAATTATCATTTTAGTTATTCCGCATGTTTATTAGGCTTACCTAATCTTAGAGACTAGGTGTCATCACGACATCCTACAGAGGAAAATTGGGGTCGTGACAAGTTGATATCATAGCTCTAGGTTCATAGGTGTTATGAGTCACAAGCAGGTTTAGTAGAGTCTCACAGATCGGTACAGAGACGTCTGTACTTATCTACGGGAGGTTATAGAAATGTTAGGAAAAGATTTAATTCTTTGATTCTTTATCATGCAAAATTTTTTACTTCGGATTCTAAATCTCCATCTTTATATTCTCTCACGGATGGTGAGGACACGTACAGTGGGATCAGATGACCAGACACTCACGCCCCTACTGGAGAAGTGAGAGGTCGGGGCCGGGGTAGAGGCCGAGGACGTCCACGTGGTGCAGCCAGAGCACCCGCCCGAGCTGCAACAGAGGAGCCACCAGTAGCTCTAGTTGGAGAGCAGGCACCTAAGATGCTTATTACTGCACCATCTCTCCAGGAGACTCTCCACTAGTTTCTGAGCATGTTCGGTACTTTTGCTCGGGCAGGATTGATACCACTTGCTCATGTCACATCTCAGGCTGGGGGAGGAGCACAGACTCCAGCCGCCCGTACCCCAGAGCAACAGGTTTAGGTTGACCAAGTCCTAGAGGTCATACCAGTGCAGCCGGTCACCACAGTTCAGCCCAAGGTTAGGGTAGCAGTTTCTAAGGGGGAACAACTCAGGCTCGAGAGGTACAAGAAGTACCACCCTCCTACTTTCAGTGGCTTGGCGTCAAAGGATGCCTAGGATTTTCTTGAGGGTTGCCATTGTATCCTATATAATATGGGTATTGCGGAGTCTAGTGGGGTTGTTTTCACTACGTTCCATCTTAAGGGAGCGGCTTATCAGTGGTGGCGAGCATATGAGTTGGGTAGTCCGACCGAGGCAGCTTCACTCACTTGGACTCAGTTCTCAGATATGTTCTTAAGAGAGTATATTCCTTAGAGTCTTAGAGATACATGGCGCACAGAGTTTGAGCAGTTGCGCCAAAGTCCTATGACCATGTCGGAGTATGCGGTCTGATTCAATGATTTGGCAAGGCATGCACCAGCCTTGGTTGCTACTGCCAGAGAGCAAGTCCGTCTTTTTATCGAGAGGCTCAACCCCAGTATTAGATTTAGCATGGCCCGAAAGTTAGAGTTGGACATTGCACACCAGCCGGTAGTGGGGATCACTAGGAGATTGGAGGGTATGTTGACGAGAGAGAGAGAGAGAGAGAGAGAGGAGAGGGACGCCAAGAGGTCTCGAGATTCTAGCACATATAGCGGTACACGTGCCCCAGTTGTAACTCGTCATGGTAGGGGCTATGTGAGTCGCCCTGTTCACTCAGCACTTCCAGCCTCCAGCGGTATTTCGGCCACTCCTAGGCCTCAGGCTCCCTATTATGCACCACCATTGTCTAGTGCACCTCCTGCACAGAGTGTTTTCAGCGGTTAGTCCAGCCGATCAGGCCCGAGCCAGCCACAACAGCCACTTCCTCCAAGAGCTTGTTTTGAGTGTGGTGACACTCGTCATATGGTGAGTGATTGCTCCAGACTCAGGAGGGGTGTACCTCCACAGACTACTCAGGCTCCACGTGCTCTATCGGGTCCTCAAGCCATGGTTGTCGCACCAGTTGCCACTCCACCTGCACAGCCAGCTAGGATGGAGGCATTTGCGTCCGACTCAGTCATCACAAGTATTGTTTCGGTCTGTCATAGAGATGCATCAGTCTTATTTGATCCAGGATCCACTTATTCCTATGTGTCATCTTATTTTGCTCTGTATTTGGGTGTATCCAGTAATTCTTTGAGTTCTCCTATCTATGTGTCCACACCTGTAGGAGATTCTATTGTTGTTGACCTTGTGTGTCAGTCGTGTTTAGTTATTCTTGGTGGTTTTGAGACCAGAGCCCATATATTGTTGCTCAGTATGGTAGATTTTGATATTATTTTGGGCATGGACTAGTTGTCTCCCTATCATGCTATTCTTGATTGTCACGCCAAGACGGTGATGTTGGCTATGCCAGGTCTATCGCGGTTAGAGTGGAGATATACTTTAGCTTATGTTCCTAGCAGGGTTATCACATTTCTAAAGGCCCAGCGTATGGTTGAGAAGGGGTGTAATACTTATCTAGACTTCGTAAGGGATGTCAGTGGAGTATGTGACTCGGTGCCTAAATTGTCAGCAGGTGAAGTATGAGCATCAGTGGCCAGGTGGATTGCTTCAGAGGTTAGAGATCCCAGAGTGGAAATGGGAGCGGATCACTATGGAATTTTTTGTTGGGATCCAACGGACTCAGAGAAAGTTCGATGTAGTTTGGGTGATTGTGGATAGATTGACCAAGTCAGCTCATTTCATTCCAGTGGTGACTACTTACTCTTCAGAGCAGCTGTCTCATGTTTATATTTACGAGATTGTGAGGATTCATGGTGTGACGGTATCTAACATCTCTTACTGGGATATGCAGTTTACATAGCAGTTTTGGAGAGCCGTATAGCATGTGTTAGGTACTTGGGTTGAATTGAGCATAACATTTCACCCTCAGACAGACGGGTAGTTCGAGCACACTATTCACATATTGGAGGATATGCTTTGTGCATGTGTGATGGAGTTTGGGGGTTCTTGGGATCAATTCTTGCCGCTTACGTAGTTTGCCTACAACAGTTATCAGTCGAGCATTCAGATGGCCCCGTATGAGGCTTTGTACGGTAGGCGGTGCCGATCTACTGTGGGTTGGTTTGATCCGGGCTAGGCTAGGCTATTGGGTAAAGACTTGGTTCAGGATGCTTTGGAAAAGGTTAAATTGATTCAGGACCGACTTCATATAGCCCAATCCAGACAGAAGAGTTATGCAGATTGGAAGGTTCGCGACGTTGCATTCATGGTTGGGGAGCGGGTCTTGCTCCGAGTTTCGCCCATGAAGGGTGTTATGAGGTTCGGGAAGAAGGGAAAATTGAGCCCTAGGTATATCGGGCCTTTTGAGATTCTTGAGAGGATTGGAGAGGTGGCCTACAGGCTTGGACTACCACCTAGTTTAGCTGAAGTTCATCCACTATTCCATGTTTCCATGCTCCAAAAGTATCACGGCAATCCGTCGCATGTGTTGGATTTCAGCTCAGTCCAGTTGGACAAGGATCTGTCTTATGTTGAGGAACCGGTGACCATTTTGGACAGGCAAGTTCGAAAGTTCAGGTCGAAGAACATTGCTTCGGTGAAGGTTCAGTGGGGGTTTCATCTGGTAGAGGAGGCTACTTGGGAGACCGAGCATGATATGCGTAGCCGTTATCCTCATCTATCACCACTTCAGGTATGTCTCTATACTCGTTCGAAGACAAACATTTGTTTTAAGAGGGGGAGGATGTAACGACCCGGCCGGTAGTCCCGGCCAGTAGTTTTGAGTGTATTAGCCCTGATCCCCAATTTATTGCCTCCTCTGTATTATATTGTAGTTACATGCTTTGCCGGAATGTTTGGTTTTGGTTTCAGAGTGAAATGGGACACATAGTCCCCAAAATTGGAAGTTTAAGTCGTAGTGTAGTCTGACTTGTGTGAAGACGACTCTGGAATGGAGTTTTGATAGTTCCAATAGCTCTGTATGTTGATTTGAGTCTTAGGAGCATGTTCAAATACTGATTTGGAGGTACATAGGTTGTTTTGAAGCTAATTGGCGAAAGTTGGAAATTTGTAAAATTTTGGGAAGTTTGACCGGGAGTGAAATTTTTTATATAAGGGTCGGATTCCAATTTCGGAAGTTGGAATAGGTCTGTAATATCAATTATGACTTGTGTGCAAAATTTGGTGTCAATCGGAGTTGTTTTGGTATGTATCGGCGTCGATTCTGTGATTCAGAAGTTTATAGTTGCTTAAGCTTGAATTTGGGTTGCGATTCATTGAATTCATGTTGTTTGATATGGTTTTTGGCCTCGAGTAGGTCCGTTAGGTGTTTTGGAACTAGTTGGTATACTCAGATAGGGTCCCGGGGGCCCGAGTTTGATTTGGATCTATATCGGATCATTTTAGACTTGTGTAAATCTGCTGAAGCTGGGCTATTTCTAGTGTCTTCACACCAGGGATTGGCCATAGGTCTAGGCTCACAAATGCGAGCCACTGGTCGCAGAAGCGAATTTTTCCTAGGCCGGCTGGGATCGCAGGTGCGATCAATTGTCTGCAAAAGCGGACTAGCGGATGCGGAGGCTACCTTTGCAGAAGCGGAACTTGGGGAGACAGCCTTGGGCTTGACCGCAGATGCGGTCCTTTCTCCGCAGAAGTGGTCTCGAAGATGCGAGCCCTTATCCACAGAAGCGGAAGCCCTAGACTTAAGTTGGGACCGCACCTCCGACCGCAGGTGTGGCTTCGCAGAAGCGACCCATTGGTCGTAGAAGCGGAAGTCGTTGGGCAGAAAAGGGGAATTCGTGGGTTTAATTTCATAATTCATTTTGGAACTTTGAGAGCTCAGTTTGAGGAAATAATTTGAGAGAATATCAGAGGAATTGTTATGGTAAAAATTCTTGACTTATTTTTGATTAATTCCCATGAATCTACTGTTAATTACATTTTTTAATTAGTGTTTTGAAGTTTAAAATTAGGGGAAAATGGAGGAAACTTCTTAGGCCGAATTTTAGGGATTTGAGCGGGATTTTAGTATCGGATTTTTGTAATTCTTGTATGGTTGGACTCGATACCGAATGAGTGTTCGATTTGTATAAATTTAGTCCGGTTTCGAGACACGGGCCCGGGGCGACTTTTTGGGGCGATTTTTCAATTCCTTGCTAAGATTATAATTTTATTACTTAAATTAGTTTTCAATAGTTATATTTATAATATGAAATTATGTTGTCTATATTCGAGTCGTTCGGAGTGGGAAAATCGAGGGAAAGGCCTTCTAGTTGATTGATTTAGCGTGATTTGAGGGAATGGCCGTGTATGCAAGGTGACAAGTGTGTACAAAGGCTAAATGTTGAGATTCCGATTTTAGCTACATAGTTTCTTTTTCATGCCCCAATTAAGTCACTTTAGCATGTTATAGTCACCATATTTGCCTAATTTCACATGTCTACTTGTCTTATCTCTTACTTGCAACTTGTACTACATGTTTAGTTGAATTACTTGCCTTTTCAATTCCGTATTCATTATTTAACTGTGGAAATTCCTTACTTGAAATTTGCTATCCTTGAAATATCTTGTTGTTGAGTTTGGTATTGAGTTGTAAAGGCCGTGGTTTCTATTGAGGCAAGGTGTAAGTTGTGAAGTGTCATTTTATTTAGTTGTTACGTTTTGGCTTCCCCGTTATTATTGAGGTGATTGTTTGGTTATGTACACGAGGTTTCGGTCGTGTTGTTGTTACTGTTTGCACGAGGTTTCTGTCGTGCGGTTGTTACTATTTGCACGATGTTTTTGTCATGCCATTGTGATTATTGACACGCACGTTGTGGTATAAGGTCTATGTGTTGAAACGCATATGGTGAGATAAACTGGGCATGATACGCGTGGCTAGTAGGGGAACTACTAGAAGTCATGTGGTGCAATAAGGCGGGCTAAAACGTGGGGTGCTATTTCGGGGAAAAAATTTCAAAACTAAATGTAAATGCTGCCGCAGTGATATAAGTTAAGACTATGATTTATTTTTATGATTTGGGACTATAAGGCGGTTCCTTGGGAGTGCCCCTGTTGATCCTCTCTATTTGCTGTATGGTTTGGTTGTTGTTTTCTTAACATGTAAAAGCCTTGTTTTCCTTTCGTGATTTTATTAGCTTCCTTGATTTTTGTGTTGTTACTTTTTGTAATTTCTTTATTGTTTTCATTCCCTGTTATTTCAGTATATCATTATATTTTTCTGTCTTGCTTCTTATTATCTCCAGTAGGGCCTCGACCTGACCTCATCACTACTCTACCGAGGTGAGGCTTGGTACTTACTGGGTACCGTTGTGGTGTACTCATACTACGCTTCTGCACATGTTTTGTGAAAATCCAAGTACATCCTATCAGTCCCGGTATTAGCGCGTTGAGTTGCTTGCTTCGGAGACTTCAAGGTACACCTGCCCGCGTCCACAGGCCTCGGAGTCCTATTCTACCCTGTTCTTTTCTTATTTCTTTACATATTTATATACAATGATGTATAGGTGTATTCAGTACTGAATCTAGAGCTTGTGACTTATATTTTCACCGGGTTTTTATAGATGTACATGTTGAGTTGCAGATTTAATTTCATATAGTTTTTGGTGTTTTTGAGATTTAAACTATTATTTCAGTTATTCCGCATGTTTGTTAGGCTTACCTTGTCTTAGAGACTAGGTGTCGTCACGACATCCTACGAAGGAAAATTGGGGTCGTGACAAAACATCCAAATGCAAATCTGGGCATATACCCAAGTCCAAAATCACCATCCGGACCTGACGAAACCATAAAAACTCTAATCCGAGGTCAAATTCGCTAAAGTCAAACTTAGTAAACCCTTCCAACTTACAGCTTCCAAATTGAGAATCATTCTTACAAATTAATCCCAAATGACTCAAAAAAAATACCCGACCATACATGCACGTCATAATACTCCATATGAATCTACTCAAGACCTCAAACCACCGAACAGAATGCAAATGCTCAAAAGAACCGATCGGGTCATTACAAAAATGATTCTACTGGAGTTTTCATTCTTCTCTCTCCATTATTTTCTTGATTATTAAGTTAGGCTTATATCACTCTTTTCTTCTAATTTATTTTTTTGGGGTAAAATTATCCTTAAAATTATCTGCCGATGAAGATGAAAGAGGGTGGAGAAATTGTATTCTTATGGTGGAGATGAGGGTGATAAGACTATTAAGAAAATAATTTGGTTGTTTTTTGCAGCTGTTGTTGCTGCATTTTTGCTACTTCTTTCATCTTGATTTGGGACTGATTTGGGGTCAACGGAACTAGGTGTAGCTTTGAAGGTTACGGGCAATAGAGTTTTGTGGTGAAAGGCGGCAGTTTTCGGTAGCTTAGTGTGACGACCCAATAGGTCGTTTTGAGTTATAGCCTTAATTTCTATGTTCTGAGACCTATCATAGTTTCATTTGATGTTTACTAATTTGCGGGCATGGTCCATGTCATTTTTTGGTAAGCTTTTACATAAAATTTTAAAGAAAAAGTAATTTGTTACTTAAAATACGGCTAGAGTTTTGACCATGGTCCACGTTTGTTATAAACGATCTCGGATCGATATTTTGAAAATTTCAGTAAGTTTGTATGATATATTTGGACTTGAACGCATGTTTGGTTGGGGTCCGGAGTGACCCGAGCGCATTTCGACGCATTATGTGAAAGATTGTGAAAAATGAGTTTTCAAGTTGAAATCTTATGTTTTGATGATCGATTCTTGTTATTCGATGTTATTTTGATGATTTGAGGAAGAGAATGAGTTTATATGATGTTATTATATTTGTGTTCATATTCGTGTTGGAGCACAGGGCTCAGGTGAGTTTCGGATTAAATTCGGACCATATTTGTACTTGTGAGTTTGTTGGTTTTTCTATTGGTGTGTCTGTGCTTCGCGATCGCGAAGGGGAAATATAGGGCTGGAGCTGGATTGTACTATGCGAACATGAGGGTAGGATCGCGAATGCAAAGGATTGGAGGGACTGGCCTTCGCGAATGTGGCAGACCCCACGCGAACGCGTAGTGTTGGGGGGAAGTCTGGGGAAGGCAAGTGGTCCTTCATCGCGAACGCGACACATGGGACACAAACACGGAGGCTTGATTGGGAAATGCCTTCACGGACGTGATAAGGGCCTCGCAAACGCGATAAGGGCCTCGCGAACGTGATAAGGGCCTCGCGAACACGAAGGCCAACATGCTTGTGCACTTCGCGAATGTGGCAAGTGCTTCTTGAACGCGAAGAACACCTGACGCCCCATTAAATAAAAGCGGAAAGCTAGGATTTCATTATATTTAACCATTTTTTAAACCTAGAGCTCGAATTAGAGAGGTTTTTGAAGAGATTTTCATCCCAGCTTCATTGGTAAGTTCTTTTTAACTAGTTTTGATGTATTTCTATAATCACCTACTAAGAGATTTTCATCCCAGCTTCATTGGTAAGTTCTTTTTAACTAGTTTTGATGTATTTCTATAATCACCTACTAAGAGATTTTCATCCCAGCTTCATTGGTAAGTTCTTTTTAACTAGTTTTGATGTATTTCTATAATCACCTACTAAGAGATTTTCATCCCAGCTTCATTGGTAAGTTCTTTTTAACTAGTTTTGATGTATTTCTATAATCACCTACTAAGAGATTTTCATCCCAGCTTCATTGGTAAGTTCTTTTTAACTAGTTTTGATGTATTTCTATAATCACCTACTAAGAGATTTTCATCCCAGCTTCATTGGTAAGTTCTTTTTAACTAGTTTTGATGTATTTCTATAATCACCTACTAAGAGATTTTCATCCCAGCTTCATTGGTAAGTTCTTTTTAACTAGTTTTGATGTATTTCTATAATCACCTACTAAGAGATTTTCATCCCAGCTTCATTGGTAAGTTCTTTTTAACTAGTTTTGATGTATTTCTATAATCACCTACTAAGAGATTTTCATCCCAGCTTCATTGGTAAGTTCTTTTTAACTAGTTTTGATGTATTTCTATAATCACCTACTAAGAGATTTTCATCCCAGCTTCATTGGTAAGTTCTTTTTAACTAGTTTTGATGTATTTCTATAATCACCTACTAAGAGATTTTCATCCCAGCTTCATTGGTAAGTTCTTTTTAACTAGTTTTGATGTATTTCTATAATCACCTACTAAGAGATTTTCATCCCAGCTTCATTGGTAAGTTCTTTTTAACTAGTTTTGATGTATTTCTATAATCACCTATTAATTTTTAACCTTAAATTTAGTGATTTCAAAGGAAAAATTGGGGGTTTTGGGTAGAATTTAGGAAATTAGTAAATTAAGATTTAGACCTCGAATTGAGGTCGAGTTTCGAAACAAATAATATTGCTGGGCTCGAGGGTGAATGTATAATCAGAAATTGGTTCGAATCTCGAATTTTGACCAAGCGGGGCCTGGGATTTACTTTTGTTGACTTTTTAAATTTAGTTAAAGATTGAACCTTTTTCACTCGTGGGTAGTTTCAAAAGCTTGTTTTGAATGTTTGAACTATATTTGGCTTGATTCAATTGATTTGGAGGCTTATCCTAAAGGAAAACCGTGATTGATCATTGATTTGGTTGCGAAAGAGATAAGTGACATGATTAACCTTGACTTGAGGGAATTAGAACTTGATTGGTCCATTTGCTACTTGATTTAAGTGTGGGGACGACGCATATGCAAGGTGATGTGTGTATATACGTTGTCATGGGTTAAGCATGCAGGTTGGGATATTTCATGCCTTCATTTAATCCATGTTATTATGTGTTAAATGCTCTAAATGTTACTTGCCGTTGTTAAATTCGTGCCTTTATTTGTTACATGCCTTAATTTACTATATGTTTCCATGTATCTGTGCCTTTAATTATTGACTGCCTTAACTTGCTTTATGACTTTGTGTGTTGTTATATAGCCACTTTTATCAGTTTTATATCTTTAATTATGTAATTCCCTTATTGCGTTTCATTGTGAGATACGCTGTAGTTGGTTGCAGTTTGTACATTCATGGTATTAATATTAGGGATCGGGTTGCACGCTGCAATGGATATTGGTATATTGTTTGGGATCGGATTGCTCACCATAACGGTATTGGTATTTTTATGATATTTGTGGATCAGGTTGCGCGCCGCAACAGAGAAGACATGTTATGACTATTCTTGTTTGTTGGTTCTATATCCGTGTTGTGTTGTAAATTCGAGTATTGACGATATTCTGGGGCCTCTATTACGTAATTATGATTCGATTTTCATGTTAATACTTGTTTTCTCTATTATGTTATTATTTCATTTATACTCTTACAGGTTTATAGTGAGTGACTTGTTATAGCCTCGTACTACTTCGTCGAGGTTAGGCTCGGCACTTACAGATTATATGGGGTCGGTTGTACTCATATTATATTTTTGCACTTCTTGTGCAGATTCTGATATTCGTCCCAGCAGCAATTAGTGGAGGCCCACGCGGACTATCTTTACATGGAGACTTGAGGTAGAGATGCATAGGGTTCGCAGACCCTGAAGCCTCCTTATTATTTTCTTATAATGTTTATTTCGTTTAGGCAGTGTATAGTATTTTGTTTTAGTAGCTCATGCACTTGACACAAGATTTCGAGGTTTGACTAGATGGCATATTTGGAATTATTGTATTTATTTTGAGGTTCTACAACTTTGTGTCTTATTCAACTACTTTTATTTAAAATGAATAGTTGAGTACTAATGTTGGCTTGCCTAGCAAGTGGACGTTAGGCGCCATCATGACTCCGAAGTTGGGATTTTGGATTGTGACAAGTTAGTATCAGAGCACTAGGTTATCTAGATCTCACAAGTCATGAGCAAGCTTAGTAGATTCGTGAGGATCGGTACGGAGACGTATGTACTTATCTTTCAGAGACTATAGGGATGCGACTTTATTCTATCATTGAGTTTTAATCATTCTATTCTTATTATCTCACAAATGGTGAGGACACACACAACATCCACAGCCGATCAGGAGTCGGAGCCCCAGGTCGCAGCCACTACCAAGGGTAGGGGCCGGGGCCGAGGTAGGGCCATAGACAGAGGTAGATCTCAGCCTAGAACAAGCGCAATAGCACCTATAGCAGAGCCTAAGATCAAGCCGGAGGAGGAGATCCCTGTTCAGACTGCGCTAGTTGGACCAGCTCAGGTCCCGGAGGGGTTTATTGCTACCCCGATACTTCAGAAGGCTCTAGTCCGCCTAGTGGGCCTTATGCAGAGTGTGGCCTTGGCCTGTGTGTTCCCCATCGAACCAGCCGTCTCTCAGTTTGGGGAAGGAGCCCAAACTCCAGCCACTCACACTCCAGAGCAGATGGCTTACGGATATCAAACTCCGGCAGTTCCACTAGTTGAAACAATTTAGCCTGTTATTGCTACATAGTCCAGGGAGGGACAGATTATGTCGTCCGAGGGGTTGAAGAGATTGGACAAGTTCATCAAGCTATTTCCTATTTGATTTGGTGGAACACCTTCTAAGGACCCACAGGATTTCTTAGACCGTTGGCATGAGGTACCGTGCAACATGGGCATAGAGAAGTCCAATGGAGTCGACTATGTAGTATTTCAAATGCATGGCTCCGCCAAGAGGTTGTGGTAGGAGTATATTTAGGGCAGACCAGCAAGTTCACCTCCACTCACTTGGGATCAGTTCTCACAGCTATTCTTGGAGAAGTTCATCCCCTTCGCTTTGAGAGAGGACTACCGTAGCTAGTTTGAGCACCTCTAGTAGGGTAGCATGATTGTTACCTAATATGATACTAGATTTATGGATTTATCTCTCCATGTAGTTGTATTTATCCCTACTAAGAGAGAGAGGGTGAAGAGATTTATAAATGGCTTTACTTATGGTAGCGGGCTACAGATGTCCAGAGAGACTAAGGATGATATTTCTTTCACTCGAGTTGTAAAGATCGCTAGACGGATGGAGAGGATTCGTGGTGAGGGTAGGGAGGCGGCATCTGAGAAGAGGCCTCGTCATTTTGGTGGTTTCAGTAGTGACTCATTTAGAGGCAAGGGTTAATTTGGTAGAGTCTATCCTATCAGGTCGGTTCAGTCAGCACTTCAGGCATCCCATGGTGCTTCAAGTAGTCGTGGTTCTTATGGGTCTCGTCATGAGCAGCTAGCCTACAGTACACCTTTAACTCCTATCAGTGCACCACCGATTCAGAGCTATCATAATGGTTATCCGGACCGTCAAGGTCAAACCCAAATTCAGAAGCCACGCTAGCCGAGAGAATACTTTGAGTGTGGAGGTATAGGTCATATCAGGAGGTATTGTCCCAGACTTCAGAGCAGTATGTCGCAATAGGGTACTCGTGCCATGATTTTGGCACCGGTTGATCCCTCGCCCGCTCAGCCAACTAGAGGAAGGGTCAGGCAGTCCGGGGTGGTGGCAGGCCATTAGAGGTGCAGGTCAGCTAGGGAGAGGTCGTTCGAGAGGTGGGGATCCGACTGGTGGGGCTCAGCCTCGTTTATATACATTCCCGGCTAGACCTGAGGCAAAGTCGTCTCGGTCATCATAGGTATTGTTCTGGTTTGCCATAGAGATGCATCAATTTTATTTGATCCAGGTTCCACATTGTCATGCCCCAAAACCGAGCAAGCATGTTAGATTTTCTTCTACCCAACTCATCCATAAATGGAGATAATACATATTTTTGTTAATTAGACAATAAGGTGATCATGTCTACAATACCAATTCATTACCATTAGTTACTCCATTAATAAGTCTCAAAATACACCCACACACACCCCTTCATGGTTCAAAGTGGAATAAGTGATTTAATTACAACACAACTTGTTTAACATTCCCAACACCCATACACAATCCACACTTAGTCTACGAAGCCTCTAAAAATACCAAAGAGTACAATGATAGTGCCGGATATACCTCAAAACACATATGAAACAAAAGATGCACAACCCCGGAATGAGATGGGGCTCACCAAGTCAGCTGGGAAGAATGAGCACTGTTGTCACTAGTCAGTATCCTTTGTTGTGGAACCACATGCATCTATTAAAGATGCAGTGCCCCCGGCAAAAGGGACTTTAGTACATGTCGAATAGTACTAGTATGAAATCCAAACACCAATTTAAGAACTCAGAAATACAATATGAACATGATGAACCAGAGCGACAATAGAATAGCATAGATAGCCGGTTAAACCAAAACAAGCTTATCAAGAGTTGTCATCAACATTTATAGAATTCAAGGTGAGATCCTCTATAATCATTGCCACACAAAGCAGCCCTGCCGCCTCACCCCAATGTATACGTGTGGAGGTGTAATCACAATACCAACACTCTACTCAAGCGGTCATGCCGCCTCACCCCAATGTATGCAGGTGGAGGTGTAAATACAATACCCATAACTCTACTCAAGAGGCCATGCCGCCTCACCCCAATGTATGTGGGTGGAGGTGTAAACACAATACCCATTTTCACACAAGCGGCCCCTCCGCCTCACCTCAATATATATATATATATATATGCGGGTGGTGGTGCAACAACAATACCAAAATCATACACAAGGCGGCCTTGCCGCCTCACCCCAATATATGCAGGTGGAGGTGTAACCCCAATCACATTCTCTACACAATTTTTGCATAAAAGTTTTCCACATAAATCACGACTTGGAATCATAACACGTAGATGCACAATCCATAGTTTGGAACACATCCTTAATTTATAATACAATATCATGAGAGCATTTAAAACGCAAATTAAACATATATCTTTGTCACAAAACTTATTCGGAATACCCAACTTGTAATAAATATCTTGGAACTTACAAGGATATTGGGATTCCAATTCTTAAAGAAGAGTTTAGCCAACATAACTCAATGGAGCTTCCTTAAACTCTAAACTGTTTCGGAATTCTTAGAAACTTCAATTTATTTTAAAAATATAACAAATTAAACCAAAATTAGGAAGATGCTCATAGTTCTAGCTCATTTGAGCATTTTATCAAACACTAGGTGTGCATTAAGGTTTCAAGGTCCTTTTATGGAGGATTCCATCATCCCACAACCCAATGTTTACCACTTTTAGCTCAACAATCTTCTTGCACCCTTTGATAACACATGCATGTAAAATAAACAACTCTCACCCAAAAATTATCTTGTTAATTACCCATTTCTAGACAAAATTTGAAATTGAGGGTTAGGGTGTAGAATCTTACCCTTTAGGATGAAGACCTAGTGAGTTTCCCTTCTTAATCCTCCAAAATTTGAGCAAGAGTTGAAGAACAATTATTGAGGAACATCTTCTCACTCTAGGGCACTCTCTCTCACCCTAAAATGTCAGATTTTAGCTCACAAATGGTCCAAAGCATGTATTTAACGAAGTAGAGTCAGGTTTTAAAAACGCAAAAATGAAGCTCCGGAACAAGGTCTGCGGTCGCATAATCGATATGCGGACCGCATAATTGGTGTCCAAAGCTGGCCAAAACTCTTTTTGGGTCTGCGGTCATTATGCGGCCCACAGACCTATTCTACGATCGCATAATGAACCGCAGAATGGCATCCAAATTTGTCACTCTCCTGTATCACTCTGCGGCCATTATGCGGTCCGCAAAGTGATTCTTCGGTCGCATAATGGACCGCAGAAACGCATTTTTCTGCCAAAAATTTTCCTTTATCCCTTAGTGCATTATTCAACCCAAAAGGTCCGAGTCGTGGTCCTCAACACGTAAAACCAATTCGGCACCACGAAATATTTTTTTTTTGCAAAGTTTTACGGGGCTTTACACATATATTCATATATATCACCCTAATTTGCTCCATATTTGGATATGTCTCGTGATTCTATGAGTGCTCGTGTATATGTGTCCATGCCTGTTGGAGATTCCATTGTGGTATATCGTTTTTATCGTTCTAGTATGGTCTCTATCAGAGGTTATGATACTAGGGTAGACTTTTTTTTACTCAGTATGGTGGACTTTGATGTAATTTTAGGCATTCGCGCTATTCTGGATTGTCATGCTAAGACCGTGATATTGGCCATGCTGTGTTGAGGCTGGAGTGGAGAGGTTCATTGAGTTATGTTCCTAGTAGGGTGGTGTCCTTTCTGAAGGCACAGCGGATGGTTGTGAAGGGGTGCTTGGCATATTTAGCCTGTGTGAGGGATGTTAGTGCTAATACTCCTACCGTGGAGTCAGTTCTGGTAGTGAAAGACTTTCCCGATATGTTCCCAGCAGACCTACCGGGCATGCCGCCTGATAAGGATATTGATTTTGGTATTGACCTGGTAAGGGGAACTCAGCCTATATCTATTCCAACATATCTTATGGCACCAGTGGAGTTGAAGGAATTAAAGGAATAGCTTCTAGAGTTTCTTGATAAGGGTTTCATCACACCGCATATTTCGCCTAGCGGTGCTCCAGTTCTATTTGTGAAGAAGAAAGAAGGCTCTATGAGGATGTGTATTGACTACATGCAGCTGAACAAGGTTACAGACAAGAACAAGTACCCACTAACGCGTATTAATGATTTGTTTGACCAGCTTCAGGGTGCTAAGGTATTCTCGAAGATTAACTTGAGATTGGGGTACCATCAGTTGAAGATGCAAGCTTCAGACATTCTGAAGACGCCTTTCAGGACCCACTATGGTCACTAGGAGTTTCTAGTGATGTCTTTTGGGATGACCAATGCCCCAGCAACCTTTATGCACTTGATGAACAACGTGTTTCAGTCATATTTTGATTCCTTCATCATTGTATTCATTGATGACATATTGGTGTATTCTCTTAGCCGAGAGGATCATGAGCAGCACTTGAGGATCGCACTCCAGACTTTAAAGGAGAAGAAGTTTTATGCTAAATTCTCTAAGTGCGAGTTTTGGCTTGATTCTATGGCATTTTTGGGCCATGTAGTATCTAATGAGGGAATTAAGGTGGATCAAAAGAAGATTGAGGAAGTTCGGAGTTGGCCCAGACCTTCTACCGCTACAAAAATCTGGAGTTTCCTTGGATTGGTTGGATATTATCACCATTTCGTGGAGGGTTTTTCATCCATCACAGCTCATTTGACTAGATTGACCCAGAAGGGTGCTCCTTTCAGATGGTCCAGTGAGTGTGAGGTGAGACTTCAAAAGCTCAATATTACATTGACTATAGCCCCAGTGTTGGTGTAGCCTACAAATTCAAGATCTTACACCATTTATTGCTATGCATTATGTATTGATCTTGGCGCGGTGCTGATACAGGATGGTAGGGTGATCGCCTACGCGCTCTTATCAGTTGAATATTTATGAGAAGAATTACTATTTGCATGACTTAGGGTTGGCAGCCATTGTTCACATGCTGAAGATTTGGAGGCACTATTTGTACGACGTTCCATGTGAGGTCTATGCCGTCCATCAGAGTCTCCAGCAACTGTTCAAGCAAAAAGACCTTAATTTGCGGCAGTGGAGATGGTTAGAGTTGCTGAAAGACTATGATTATCACCATATCATATCATACGTGGAAGGTCAATGTAGTGGACGATGCATTGAGTAGGAAGGCTAAGGTCATTAGCAGTTTGGCATATTTGCCAGATTATGACTATCACCATATCATATCATACGTGGAAGGTCAATGTAGTGGACGATGCATTGAGTAGGAAGGCTAAGGTCATTAGCAGTTTGGCATATTTGCCAGATTATGACTATCACCATATCATATCATACGTGGAAGGTCAATGTAGTGGACGATGCATTGAGTAGGAAGGCTAAGGTCATTAGCAGTTTGGCATATTTGCCAGATTATGACTATCACCATATCATATCATACGTGGAAGGTCAATGTAGTGGACGATGCATTGAGTAGGAAGGCTAAGGTCATTAGCAGTTTGGCATATTTGCCAGATTATGACTATCACCATATCATATCATACGTGGAAGGTCAATGTAGTGGACGATGCATTGAGTAGGAAGGCTAAGGTCATTAGCAGTTTGGCATATTTGCCAGATTATGACTATCACCATATCATATCATACGTGGAAGGTCAATGTAGTGGACGATGCATTGAGTAGGAAGGCTAAGGTCATTAGCAGTTTGGCATATTTGCCAGATTATGACTATCACCATATCATATCATACGTGGAAGGTCAATGTAGTGGACGATGCATTGAGTAGGAAGGCTAAGGTCATTAGCAGTTTGGCATATTTGCCAGATTATGACTATCACCATATCATATCATACGTGGAAGGTCAATGTAGTGGACGATGCATTGAGTAGGAAGGCTAAGGTCATTAGCAGTTTGGCATATTTGCCAGATTATGACTATCACCATATCATATCATACGTGGAAGGTCAATGTAGTGGACGATGCATTGAGTAGGAAGGCTAAGGTCATTAGCAGTTTGGCATATTTGCCAGATTATGACTATCACCATATCATATCATACGTGGAAGGTCAATGTAGTGGACGATGCATTGAGTAGGAAGGCTAAGGTCATTAGCAGTTTGGCATATTTGCCAGATTATGACTATCACCATATCATATCATACGTGGAAGGTCAATGTAGTGGACGATGCATTGAGTAGGAAGGCTAAGGTCATTAGCAGTTTGGCATATTTGCCAGATTATGACTATCACCATATCATATCATACGTGGAAGGTCAATGTAGTGGACGATGCATTGAGTAGGAAGGCTGAGGTCATTAGCAGTTTGGCATATTTGCCAGCAGTGGAGAGGACTTTAGCCATGTATGTTCAGGCTTTAGCCAACCGGTTCATGAGATTGGATGTTTTAGAGCCTAGCCAGGCTCTTGCTTGTGTTGTGGCACAGTCATCGTTATTGGAGCGAGGATCGCTAATTGATAATCCTCACTTGTTGGTGTTGAGAGACACGAGGCTGCGGGGTGGTGCTAAGGAGGTTGTGATTGGAGATGATGGTGTTATGTGGCTTCAAGGCCGGATTTGTGTTCCAAATATTGATATGCTGAGAGAGTTAATCCTTGAGGAAGCTCACAATTCACGCTATTCCATTTGCCCAGGTGTCACAAAGATGTACCGTGACTTGAAAGAACACTATTGGTGGTGAAGGATAAAGAAAGATATTATTGCTTATGTCTTTCAGTGTTTGAACAATCAACACGTGAAGTACGAGCATCAGATCGAATGGATTGTTGCAGAGATTGGAGATACCGGAGTGGAAGTGGGAGCGCATCACAATGGATTTTGTGATAGGCTTACCACGGACCTTGAGGAAATACGGTGCAGATTGGGTTATTATGGACTGGTTGACTAAGTACGCACACTTCATTTTGCTGGTGACTTCCTATTCTACAGAGCGGTTGGCTCAGATTTACATCTGGGAGATTATTTACCTAGACGACCTACCTATTTTCATCATTTCTGACCGAGGCACACAGTTCACATTGTATTTTTTCAGAGCCGTGCAATGTGAGTTGGGCCCGTGGGTCGAGCTAAGTACTGCATTTTATCCTTAGATGGACGGACAGTCCGAGCGCACTATTCAAATCTTGAAGAACATTTTATGTGCATGTGTTATTGATTTCGGAGGTTCATGGGATCAGTTTCTACCGCTCGCAGAGTTTGCCTACAACAACAGCTGTCATTCGAGCATCTAGATGTCTCCCTACGAGGCCTTATATGGGAGGCGATGTCTTCGCTGATTGGTTGGTTTGAGCCCGGTGAGGCTAGATTATTGGGCACTGATTTGGTATGTGATGCTATGGAAAGGTTAAGGTGATTTAGGAGCTACTTCGTACAGCTCAGTCCAGGGAGGATAATTATGCGGATCGGAAGGTTCAAGATGTTGCTTACATGGTGGGTGAGAAGGTTCTTCTCCAAGTGTCGCCTATGAAGAGCGTGATGCAGTTTGGGAAAAAGGGCAAGTTGAGTCCGAGGTTTATTGGCCCATTTGAGATCTTGGAGAGAGTTGGGGAGGTTGCTTATAGATTGGCATTGTCTCATAGCCTAGCAGGGGTTCATCCGGTATTTTACGTGTTCATGCTTCGGAAGTATTATGAGGATAGATCACATGTTTTGGACTTCAGCACGGTCTAGCTTGATGAAAACTTGACCTATAAGGAAGAGCCGATAGTTATTCTAGAACGGCAGGTCCGTAAGTTGAGATCAAAGATTTTTCCTTCCGTGAAAGTGCATTAGAAAGGTCAGCTGATTGAGGAGGCTACATGGGAGTCCGAGTCCGATATGCGGAGTAAATACCCACACCTTTTTACTAGTCCAGATACTTTTCTATGTCCATTTGAGGACGAACATTTCTTTTAGAGGTGAAAAGGGTGACAACCCGATAGGTCATTTTGAGTACTAGCCTTAATTTTTGTGCTCTAAGACCTCTTATAGATTCATTTAATGTTTATTGATTTGTGTTCATGGTCCGTGTCATTGTTTGGAAAGTTTTTATGTAATGTTTTGAAGAAAAAGTGAATTTTGACGTGAAATAAGGCTAAAGTTTACCACGGTTATCGTTTGTGGTAAACGATATCGAATCGGTATTTTGATGATTCTGGTATGTTCGAATAATATTTTTGGACTTGTACGCACATTTGGTTGGGGTCCGGGGTGACCCGATCGCGTTTTGACGCATTATGTGAAAGATTGTGAAAAATGAGTTTTCAAGTTGAAATCTTAAGTTTTGATAATCGATTCTTATTATTTCATGTTATTTTGATGATTCTAAGTAGAGAGCGATTTTATATGATGTTATTACACTTGTTTGCATGTTTGGATTGGAGCCCGGGGGGTTCGGGTGAGTTTCGGATTAAATTCGGACTATATTTAGACTTGTGAGTTTGCTGGTTTTTCTGTTGGTGTGTCTGTGCTTCGCGATCGCGAAGGGGAAATATGGATTTGGGGTTATATTGTTCTACGTGAACGCGAGGGTAGTCTCGCAAATGCGAAGGCTTGGGGGGACTAGCCTTCGCGAATGCGGTAGACCCCACGCGAACACGTAGTGTTGGGGGAAAGTCTGGGGAAGGCAGGTGGTCCTTCATCGTGAATGCAACACATGGGATGCGAACGCGGAGGCTTGACTGAGAAATGCCTTCGCGAACACGATAAGGTCTCCGCGAACGCGAAGGCCAACAGTCCTGTACACTTAGCGAATGCGGCAAGTGCTTCGCGAACGCGAAGAACACTTGACACCCAGTTAATAAAAGGTAAAAGTCGGGATTTTATTATATTTCACCATTTTTGAAACCTAGAGCTCGGGTTAGAGGGGCTTTGAAGAGATTTTCATCACAACTTTATTGGCAAGTGCTTTTTAACTAGTTTTGATGTATTTTCATAATTACCCATTGATTTTTAACCTTAAATTTATTGATTTCAAAGTAGAAATAGGGTGGTTTGGGTAGAATTTAGAAAATTGGTAAAATTGAAATTTAGACCTCGAATTGAGGTCGGATTTCGAAACAAATCACATAACCAAACTCGAGGATAAATGGATAATCGAAATATGGTTCGAATCTCGAATTTTGACCAAGCAGGCCTAGAGTTGACATCTGTTGGTTTTTTCAATTTAGTTGAAGATTGAACCTTGTTTTAACTCGTGGGTAGTTTCTAAATCTTGTTTTGAATTATTTGAACTATATTTGGCTAACTTTGATTGGTTTGGATTCTTATCCTAAAGGAAAAGCCGTGATTGATCATTGATTTGGTTGCGGAAGAGGTAAGTATCATGGTTAATCTTGACTTGAGGGAATTAGGACTTGGTTGGTCCATTTGCTACTTGATTTAAGTGTAGGGATGGAGTATATGCAAGGTGACAAGTGTATATACGGTGTCATGGGTTAAGCATGTGGGTTGGGATATTTATTTGTTGTCTTCAATTATTTCATACCTTTATTTAATCCGTGTTATTACGTGTTAAATACTTTCGTTACTTGCCCTTACTTGTTAATTCATGCCTTTATCCATTACATGCCTTAATATGCTATATGTTTCCATGTATCTGCGCCTTTAATTATTGACTGTCTTTACTTGCTTTATGACTTTGTGTATTGTTAGATAGCCACTTTTATCCGTTTTATGTCTTTAATTATGTAATTCTCTTATTACGTTTTGTTGTGAGATATGTTGTAGTTGGTTGTAGTTTGCACATTTGTGGTATTATTATTTGGGATCAGATTGCACGCCGCAACGGATATTGGTATTATTGTTTGGGATCGAGTTGCACACCGCAATGGATATTGGTATTATTGTTTAGGATCGGATTGAACGCCGCAATGAATATTGATATGTTGTTTAAGATCGGATTGCGCGCCGCAATTGTATTGATATTTTTATGAAATTTATGGATCGAGTTGCGCGCCACAATGGAGAAGATGTTTTATGACTATTCTTGTTTGCTGGTTCTATATCTGTGGTGTATTATGAATTTGAGTATAGGTGATTTTCCGATGCCCTCTATTATGTAATTTTGTTCTGGTTTTCATGTTAATACTTATTTTCTCTGTTCTGTTATTATTTCATATATACTCGTACAGGTTTATAGTGAGTGCCTTGTTATAGCCTCGTCACTACTTTGTCGAGGTTAAGCCAGGAACTTACAGAGTACATGAGGTCTGTTGCACTTATACTATACTCCTGCTCTTCTTGTTCAAATTCTGGTGTTGGTCGGAGCAACGGTTAGTGGAGGCTCGCTCGGACTATCTTTACACGGAGGTTGAGGTAGAGCTGCACAGCATTCGCAGACCCTGAAGTCCCCTTCTTATTTTCTTGTACTGTTTAGTTCGTTCAGACAGTATATATTAATTTCAAACCTTTATTATAGTATTTTATTTTACTAGCTCATGTACTTGTGATAACAGATTTCAGGGTTTGACTAGACGACATATTTGGAATTATTATATTTATTTTGAGGTTCTACAACTTTGTTTCTTATTAAACTATTTTTTAAAAATTTATTTAAAATGAATAATTGTGTACTAATATTGGCTTGCCTAGGAAGTGGACGTTAGGCGTCATAACGACCCCGAGGTTGAGATTTCGGGTCGTGACACTTAGTTCGAGCTTTAATGGTTGATTTTCCTGGCCTCTACGGTGGTTTCATGATGGGTTGAGGTAGTTTAGTTCAGAAGAAAGGAAGAAGAAAGGCTAAGTTCTGGCTGCTTCAGCTCGCTACTATGCTGCTCTAAGGTTTCTTGGATTTTTTACAAAGAAAGAAAATTAGGCTGAAAAAATGACCTCATGCGCTCAAAGTTTTGTTAGCAAATACGCATATGCCACATTAGCAACATGTGTTTACTTTATATATTTAATAGCTACTTGAAGTGTCTAAATGGTGAAAGGATAAGTTGAGGTGTCTGTCTGGTCGTTATGGACAACTCAAAGAGGTCATTTATGTATTTCACCTAAATTATATACATGTGTTTACGGATGCACGTTCACTACATATAGTATATACGAGGTATACAGTACAATTATTCGACTTTCGCTCTGAGAGTCTTTTATATACTCCCTGTTTATGTGACATTATTTGCTTTTCGAGATTCAAACTTCTTCCTAATTTTAACCGTGCATTTGAACATAAAATCTTTTATTTATTTGAAATAAAATTTACATATTTGGATACTATGTAAAAAGTACTATAATGTATAATAATTAATAATTTAAAATATTTAAAAGGCATATGAAAACGGTCAAAATACAATTCGTTTGATACTCGAAATCCGAACAACGTCACATAAATTGGGAGTTTTTTCCTTCTTGGTTCCCTCTCCTTAATTTCCCAATAACCATTTTTGTCTTAACGCCATAACCTCTCTAATTTCCTATTACTTTAAATTTTTAATTTGGTAATAGTCTTTCAATGGAGCAAAAATAAGTCTAGTGTTTAAAGAAAATAGTTGAAATGTTACTTATTGCCTACGTAAAAATGGACTTTTTAGTCTATAACCCTAAAGCTAACAGAATACATAAAAAATTACGTTAAACTTAAAAGATTTTCTCATATACTATTTGTTGACGACAAAATCAGTTGCTGCTATGTAGCTGCTTCTACTTCTGAATTTGTTCTTTTTTCTCTGCATACTGTAAATAAAAATCCAAGAAGACCATTTGCAAATTCTATTACATTTTCAAAATTTCTAATTTTGATGTTTTTCCATATAAAGATGAAATGGAGAAAAATAATCTTCACCTTTTGTTTACTCGTAAAACGATACAATTGAGTTTATACGTGGTTTCTAGACAAGTGAACTAATTTGATCCTGAAATAATGCAATAATTGAATAAATGTACAATATTTAGCCTTGAAATGTAGATGAAATAGTAGAGATGACAGTTCCGGGAACAAGGTTTTCGGGCACAACAATGATGAGATCAAAAAGCGAAAAAATAAAATTGTATTAAGCTTTATATAGAATGTAGTGTAAGTTTTGCCAGAACATTCGTATCTTTTACAATGATAATTGCACTCTCTATTTATAGTTGTATCTAGGGAAAGAGGTCTTAGGATCGTGCCCTCCTTTAATGTCAATTATGAGGTTCATTGATGAAGATGTGATGATGAATATAAATGTCAAGTTCTCTGTAACGGGTCGTCGCTCTTAATGATGTAGAATATTCCCTATTAAATGCTACCGAGCGCAGAGCATTTCATACATCTTTATGAACGTTATCCCTTCCGGTGAGAAACGGAATGGCTGCGTTCCCTCTTCCGCCATCCCTGTCTAAGGTTCCACGTGTCTTTCCTTTAAATGACTATGTGTCACATCATATTTCACCCTCTATAAATAGTCCCTCTGCTTTCCGTGGATATAACTTTGTGTTATCGGAAAGTTGGTAGAAACACTCTTTTGGCGTGAATTACTATAACTCCCTCTGAAGGCTTCTGACGGCTGATTAGACTTACGTTTCTCCGCATTTAATGCCCCGAACACGTATCATCCCACGATTCAGCACAACTTTTGCCGATTATCGAGGTAATCATGGCTATGAATTTTGCCGCCAAACTTTTTGTTATACGCATCATTCTTTTCCTTTGCACTTCATATTTTCTCGAACTTCTGATTTGCATCTTTGTTCTCCATCCTTTCTCTAATTCTCTTTGAACAAAAACCTTTTCCTTCTTCTTATTCAATGGCTTCTTCCTCCAAGCGTGCCGGTTCTTCAAAGAACAAGAACAAAGCAAAGGACTCTGCTCATCCAACGGTGGGTTTCATCATCCCAAGGAGACTCAGTACCACAAAGGACTTAGAAGAGAAATTCCCTACTGCTAACCCTCTTACATGGGTTGTTAGTAGGTACCCTGCTTCCATTCATCCTTCCAGTATTCCTGTTGAAGGAAGTGTGTCGATGCCATGAGTTGGATATCATTGCTCCTGATCTATCAGAGTGAGTGACCCTTCCCAAGGAAGGTTTTATATACTTTTACACGTATCCCTTTATTTTGGGTGCGTTTTTCTTTCAGTGGAGAGCTTGATTCCATGATTGTGGAGTTTTGCTTTCGTTTCCTGGTGTGTTTGGCACAGATAAGTCTTTCAGTGTGGAGGATGGTCGCCTGCCTTCGACGCTTGTGCTAGGAGACTGGAGAGGAGCTAACCTTAGCTCATATGATGAATCTCTATTCTCCCAAAATCTTCCACGAAGGAATGATAAACCTCTGCAACCATGGCTACCATGCTTTGCTGTATAGCATGGATGATGACAATGACAGTGGGTGGATGTAAGGATTCGTTACAGCCGCCACCAACGACATCATTTCGGCAACGGCTTCATCCTTTCCGAATACTTGGAATCGCACTCATAAGCTCTTTGTTTAGTACTTCCTTTTACTAAATAATTTTCTATAGCCATATTGATCCTCCATCCTTCATTTGTTTCAGCAACTCGATGGATCCCAAAAGTGATGGAAGGCCTGGACCAGTGGGTTAAAAAGATCTTGGACGTCACGACGCTCGAAACTCGTTTGTGGAAATAACTGGCCCTTAAATACGGGTGGAAGGCCAAAAATCATGATAATATTAACTTACCTTGCTTCTATTTTTTTTGTATATGGAGAACTTGGTTGAACCCTTGTGACTTGTTCACGAAATTAGGTCTACCTGCGGGCTCTGTTATTATCCCCGAGGAGGACGTCTTAGCTGATCCTGCTGATGTAGCGAGCCTACTTCAAGAGGCACTTACTCAAACAAGTATCTCCGGGCCTGTTTCGGGCACAAACACTTCTTTACGTAGTCCCCGGGCGAAGGATAAACAACCGAAGAGAAGACGTTCCTCTGCGGCCGGGGAAAAGAATAAGAGGGCAAAGATTGATGCCCACGAGTCATCTCCAGTGGCGATGGTAACTGGTCCTCCTTCCGGGCCGATCATAGACTATGTGATGATTGATGATGATGAAGAAGCTCGTGATGAGGGAGCTTCCCTACATAGAAGACAACGATCCTCATCATCTCCACAGGATGCTCGACCTATTGAGAGAGTTACACTAATTGAGGACGATACCTCGGTACTTTGGGGAGAGTTTGATTTGGTAGATAATGTCAACTCCCATTTTTTGGCCCTAATTGTTATGCCCGGTACTACGGGGCTGGGTACCGGGTCCTTGCTGTCTTTGGTTGGCGAGCATCCAACAACCAGCATTGCATTTGATGCAGCTACTTCTCACTCTTCAACTCCATCAGCTTCATCTACATCTTCGACAATACCAACAACTGCTACATCACTTCCATCTTCATCCACTCTTCTACCAGCAGTTGCTACATCGCCACCACCGGTCGTACCTTACCATGAAGAGGGTGTTCCTCTTCCAAAGTCCCCGATTCATGGGAATTTGGGGCAAAATTATGCTGCCCCTTCTGAAGATCCACAAAGGAGGAGGAACATTACTCTTTCGGTCTCTACCGGATACAACTTGCTATCTCGGCCGGTGGAGCTTGCTAATTATCTGAAGCCTTTGGCTTCAGAGAAAGGCTTCAGGGAAAGATTGGGAAAAGATTCAGGCACTCTCGGTAGAGTGTTTGTTGAACAACGCTATGAACAATGCCGCAGCGGTACGTTCCTTTCTTCCTTTGTTATTTCTTCTACTTTTGTATGAATGTATTATAGGTTTTACTTCTTCTTGTTTTGTAGGCTAACTTTCTTGCTTCTGAGGGCCTTCAGAGGTTGATTCGTGAGAAGGAGGAACTTACTTCTGAACGGAATCAGCTTTTGGTGGAACAGAACGGAACTGTTCTCCGCCTCTCGGTACTGGAAACCAAAGCTACTGAGGTCGTTGTTGTGGGGACTCGTTTGCAGCAAAGCGAGCAAGAAGTGGTAACCCTTAGCCAAAGAATTAGCCCGCTGAGGGTTAGATTTGATGAAGCCAAGGCCAAATGGGCTGAAGTTCGGGACGTCATTCTTGCTGCAACCGAGCGCACGCGCTGCCTCCGTTGAAAGAGTGATTAACTTAGAGGCAGTCTTGAACTCCAAAATTGAAGAGCTTGCTGCTGAGGTCGGTTGTACTCATACTACACTCCTACTCTTCTTGTGTAAATTCTGGTGTTGGTCGGAGCAACAGTTAGTAGAGGCTCGCTCGAACTATCTTTACACGGAGATTGAGGTAGAGCTGTACAGCATTCGCAGACCCTGAAGTCCCCGTCTTATTTTCTTGTAATGTTTAGTTCCTTCAGACAATATATTTTAATTTCAAACCTTTATTGTAGTATTGTTTTTTAGTAGCTCATGTACTTGTGATAACAGATTTCAGGGTTTGACTAGACGACATATTTGGAATTATTATATTTATTTTGAGGTTCTACAACTTTGTTTCTTATTAAACTATTTTTTAAAAATTTATTTAAAATGAATAATTGTGTACTAATATTGGCTTGCCTAGGAAGTGGACGTTAGGCGTCATAACGACCCCGAGGTTGAGATTTCGGGTCGTGACACTTAGTTCGAGCTTTAATGGTTGATTTTCCTGGCCTCTACGGTGGTTTCATGATGGGTTGAGGTAGTTTAGTTCAGAAGAAAGGAAGAAGAAAGGCTAAGTTCTGGCTGCTTCAGCTCGCTACTATGCTGCTCTAAGGTTTCTTGGATTTTTTACAAAGAAAGAAAATTAGGCTGAAAAAATGACCTCATGCGCTCAAAATTTTGTTAGCAAACATGCATATGCCATATTAGCAACATGTGTTTACTTTATATATTTAATAGCTACTTGAAGTGTCTAAATGGTGAAAGGATAAGTTGAGGTGTCTGTCTGGTCGTTATGGACAACTCAAAGAGGTCGTTTATGTATTTCACCTAAATTATATACATGTGTTTACGGATGTACGTACACTACATATAGTATATATGAGGTATACAGTACAATTATTCGACTTTCGCTGAGAGAGTCTTTTATATATTCCCTGTTTATATGACATTTGTTGCTTTTGGAGATTCAAACTTCTTCCTAATTTTAGCCGTGCATTCGAACATAGAATTTTTTATTATTTTAAAATAAAATTACATATTTGGAAACTATGTAAAAAATACTATAAATATAATAATTAATAATTTAAAATATTTAAAAGGCATATGAAAACGGTCAAAATATAATTCGTTTGATACTCGAAATCCGAACAACGCCACATAAATTGGGAGTTTTTTCCTTCTTGATTCCCTCTCCTTAATTTCCCAATAACCATTTTTTGTCTTAACGCCATAACCTCTCTAATTTCCTATTACTTTAAATTTTTAATTTGGTAATAGTCTTTCAATGGAGCAAAAAAAAGTCTATTGTTTAAAGAAAATAGTTCAAATGTTACTTATTGCCTACGTAAAAATGGACTTTTTAGTCTATAACCCTAAAGCTAACAGAATACATAAACAATTACGTTAAATTTAAAAGATTTTCTCATATACTATTTGTTGACGACAAAATCAGTTGTTGCTATGTAGCTGCTTCTACTTCTGAATTTGTTCTTTTTTCTCTGCATACTGTAAATAAAAATCCAAGAAGACCATTTGCAAATTCTATTACATTTTCAAAAATTCTAATTTTGATTTTTTTCCATATAAAGATGAAATGGAGAAAAATAATCTTCATCTTCTGTTTACTCGTAAAACGGTACAGTTGAATTTATGTGTGATTTCTAGACAAGTAAACTAATTTGATCCTGAAATAATACAATAATTGAAGAAATGTACAATATTTAGTCTTAAAATGTAGATGAAATAGTAGAGATGACAGTTCCGGGGACAAGGTTTCCACGCACAGCAATGATGAGATCAAAAAACGGAAAAGTAAGATTCTATTAAGCATTATATAGAATGTGGTGTAAGTTTTGCCAGAGAAATTCGTATCTTTTACGATGATAATTGCGCTCACTTTTTATAGTTGTGTCTAGGGAAGGAGGTACTAGGATCGTGCCCTCTTTTAATGTCAATTATGAGGGTCATTGATGAAGATGTGATGGTGAATATAAATGCCAAGTTCTCTGTAACGGGTCGTCGCTCTTAATGATGTAGAATATTCCTTATTAAATGCTACCGGGCGCAGAGCATTTAATACACCTTTATGAACGTTATCCCTTCCGGTGACAAGCGGAATGGCTGCGTTCACTCTTCTGCCATCTCCGTCTAGAGTTTCACGTGTCTTTCCTTTAAATGGACATATGTCACATCATATTTCACCCTATACAGATAGTCCCCCTGCTTTCCGGTGACATAACTTTGTGTTACCGGGAAGTTGGTAGAAACACTCTTTTCACGGGAATTACTATAACTCCCTCTGAAGGCTTCTGACGGCTGATTAGACGTATGTCTCTCCGTATTTAATATACCGAACACGCGTCATCCAATGATTCAGCACAACTTTTGCCGATTATTGAGGTAATCATGGCTATGAATGTTTCCACCAAAACTTTACTTATACGCATCATTCTTTTCCTTTACACTTTATATTTTCTCGAACTTCTGATTTACATCTTTTTTCTCCATCCTTTCTCTAATTCTCTTCGAACAAAAACCTTTTCCTTCTTCTTATTCAATGGCTTCTTCCTCCAAGCGTGCCGGTTCGTCAAAGAACAAGAACAAAGCCTAGGACTCTGCTCATCCAACGGTGGGTTCCATCATCCCAAGGAGACTCAGTACCACAAAGGACTTAGAAGAGACATTTCCTACTGCTAACCCTCGTACATGGGTTGTTAGTAGGTATGCTTCTTCCATTCGTCCTTTCAGTATTCCTTCTGAAGGAAAACTGCCACTGCCATGAGTTGGATATCATTGCTCCTGATCTATCTGAGTGAGCGACCCTTCCCAAGGAAGGTTTTACATACTTTTACACGTATCCCTTTACTTTGGGTGCGTTTTCTTTCAGTGGAGAGCTTGATTTCATGATTGCGGAGTTTTGCCTTCGCTTCTAAGTGTGTTTGGCACAGGTTAGTCTTTCAGTATGGAGGACGGTCGCCTGCCTTCGACGCTTGTGCCAGAAGACTGGAGAGGAGATAACCTTAGCTCATATGATGAATCTATATTCTCCCAAAATCTTCTGTGGAGGAATGATAAACCTCTGCAACCGTGGCCACCATGCTTTGCTATCTAGCATGGATGATGACAATGACCGTGGGTGGATAGAACGATTCGTTAGAGTCGCCACCAACGACATCATTCCGGCAACGGCTTCATCCTTTCGGACGCTTGGAATTACACTCGTAAGATCTTTGTTTAGTACTTCCTTTTAATAAAACATTTTCTATAGCCATATTGATCCTCCATCCTTCATTTGTTTCAGCAACTCGATTGATCCCACCAGTGATGGAAGGCTTTGACCGGTGGGTTCAAAAGATCTAGGACGTCACGATGCTCGAAACTCATTTGTGGAAAGAACTGGCCCTTAAATACGGGTGGAAGTACAAATGTCATGGTAATTTTAACTTACCTTGCTTCTATTTTTTGTATATGGAGAACTGGTTGAACTTTCTGACTTGTTCACAAAATTACGTCTACCTGCGGGCTCTGTTATTGTTCCCGAGGAGGATGTCTTGGCTGATCCTGCTGATGCAGCCAGCCTGCTTCAGGAGGCACTTACTCAAACAGGTATCTTCGGGCCTGTTTTGGGCGCAAACACTTCTTTACGGAGTCCCCGGCCAGAGGATTTACAACCGAAGAGAAGACATTCCTTTGCGGCCAGGGAAAAGAATAAGAGGCAAAGATTGATGCCCCCGAGTTATCTCTGGTGGCGATGGTAACTGGTCCTTCTTCCGGGCCGGTCATAGACACTCTGATGATTGATGATGATGAAGAATCTGGTGATGAGGGAGATTCCCTACATAAAAGACAACGATCCTCATCATCTCAACAGGATGCTCGACATGTTGAGAGAGTTACACCAATCGAGGATGATGCCTCAGCACTTTGGGGAGAGTTTGATTTGGTAGATAAAGTCAACTCCCGTTTTCGGACCCCAATTGTTGTGCCCGCTACTGCGGGGCTGTGTATCGGGTCCTTGCCGTCTTTGGTTGGTGCGCATCCAACAACCAGCACTGCATTTGATTCAGCTGCTTCTCACTCTTCAACTCCATTAGCTTCATCTACATCTTCACCAATACCAGCAACTACTACATCACTTCTATCTTCATCCACTCTTCCGCCAGCAGTTGCTACATCGCCTCCACCGGTCGTACCTGACCATGAAGAGGGTGTTCCTCTTCCAAAGTCCTCGGTTCATGGAAATTTGGGGCAAAATTATGCTGCCCCTTCTGAAGATCCACAAAGGAGGAGGAACATTACTCTTTCGGTCTATACCGGATGCAACTTGCTATCCCGGCCGGTGGAGCTTGCTAATTATCTGAAGCCACAAAGAAAGATTGGGAAAAGATTCAGGCACTCTCGGTACAGTATTTGTTGAACAACGCTATGTACAATGCCGCAGCGGTACGTTCCTTTCTTCCTTTGTTATTTATTCTACTTTTGTATGAATGTATTCTAGGTTTTACTTCTTCTTGTTTTGTAGGCTAACTTTCTTGCTTCTGACGGCCTTCAGAGATTGATTCGTGAGTAGGAGGAACTTACTTCTGAACAGAATCAGCTTTTGGTGGAACAGGACGGAACTGTTCTCCGCCTCTCCGAACTGGAAACCAAACTTACTGAGGTCGTTATTTTGGAGGCTCGTTTCCAGCAAAGCGAGCAAGAAGTGGTAACCCTTAGTAAAGAAATTGGCCACTGAGGGTTAGATTTGATGAAGCCAAGGCCAAATGGGCTTAAGTCCAGGATGCCATTCTTGCTGCGACCGAGCGCGAAGCTTCCTCCGCTGAAAGAGTGATTAACTTTGAGGCAGCCTTGAACTCCAAAATTGAATAGCTTACTTCTCTAGGGGCGAAACACGCCCAACTAGAAGAGAAGTACTGGAAAACGATCGAGCATAATAGGCTCTTTAGTTCAACTGTCTGCGACCTTGATGTCAACCTCAAATCTGTTAGGTCCGCCCGGGAAAACCTTTTTGCCGAGGTAACCCAACTCAAAGAATAACTCAAGCGCCAAGAGGCTTCCCTCATTGTTAAAACAACTTACGCCATGTACAGCTTGAGGAGAAAAACCTTTGAAGAGGCCAAAGCTGGTGTCATTGACTTTGATGCTGAAATTGCTAAGGCACGCGAGCTTGAATTAGTTGCTAAAAGTGGACTCCCATCGACGTATGATGTACCCGGCCCTTCTGGTTCTAGTTCCGAGTTTTCGGTAACTAAAGAAGGATCGAAAGATGATGATGCCAAAGGCCAAACTAATGAAAATGTTGAGCCACCGGTGGACCTACCTACTTTTTTCGGGGATGCAGACACTCCTCTTTCTCCTGGTTCCGGAGGTACTGTAGTTTAGCTTTACTTTTCTTTTTGCCATTTTGTACTTTTACCGTTTTGGCACGTTCTTGTAAATAAATATATATTTTTGCTCAAGTATTGTTTAAGTCTTACTTTCGTCTGAATATCCATGCAAGTCTTTAACCTTTGCATTTGCTTGAGAATTCTGCGCACATTTTTCTGTTTGCGCTTAACTATGTGTAGTCTCCGTTTTATTTTCCTCGAATCACTTTGGTTCTGAGCATTATCCCTTTTATGCGAGGGTTTCTATAATTATTTGTGCAATTTCACTTTTCGTGTATGTCTTCGGGTGCATTTTTCCTCTAAGGCTTTTTGATTTCGGGCATAAATTCTTCCGAAACCAATCCTTTAACGTGAGGGTTTTCATAAGTATTTGCGCAAGTTTATTTTTTGCGTCTTTTCGTGTATGTCTTCGGGTGCATTTTTCCTCAAAGACTTTTTGATTTTGGGCATATATTCTTCCGAAACCAACCCTTTAACGTGAGGGTTTTTATAAGAGAGAGCCCTCTTATGTTTACGGTACTCTTGAAGAGGATGTCTCATGTTCATTGCGGTACTAACATTTGAAGTACTTCTTTGACTTTCAAATGACAAAGTTAGTTCATCGTTCAGACAAGAAACAAGATAAAAATAAAAGGATTTCTCTTCATATAATTCCTTCTATTTTCAAAAGTACACAAGCATTTATTATACTAAGAAATTTCCATTACTTGTGTCTAGCATTTATTATGCTAAAACGAAATTACCATTACTTGCGTCTATCTTGTACAACTTGTTTCTACGGGGCTGGCTGCGTAGTCCCCAGTCTCGATGATGCATTTGGTTTCCGGATTTTTGTTTTTCGGTTGATGTGGCAGTCAATGTTGTCGTATCCTCATATATTCCCCCCTATTTTTCGAATGTGAAGAATACGAATTGGAACACTAGAAGTCTTGTGTCTTCAAACATCCCACCAATTAATTGCTAGTAATTCTTAACTCGGCAACATACCTTACTTCCCCTTGGGAATCCATGCTATCGAGATAAAGAATATCTAACAATCCCATTGCGGTTTGTGCTCGTGAACGGTCGGGTAACCTCTGTTCGGTAGCAAACTTAACTTCCTAGTGGGAATTTGCTATCGAACCAAAGATTATATAACCGTCCCCGAGTGGAAGCTTGTTTGTTTGCCTTGCTATCAAAGGTCTTATTGATGTTGTCTTCGTAGTATACTTTCTATCATTTCCTCATTAATAATCTTGCCAGAAAAACCCAATGGGGACAAAAACTGAACGAAGGGAAAAAAAGTGCAGCATATACTTTCCGCTTGAGTAATAATCATCAGCAATAATATCTTTTGAGGTGTGCCACGTTCCAGTTGCTAGGCAATTTGTCTCCATTTTGGTTCTCCAACTCGTATGAACCTTTCTAAGTGATAGCTGAAATCTGGTATGGACCTTCCCACGTTGGACCTAGCTTCCCCGTGTTGAGCTCCCGGGTATTTTGGGCTACTTTCCTCAGAACCAAATCTCCTACTTTGAAATAATGGAGGTTGGCTCTTCGATTATAATATCGCTCCATTCTCTGCTTTTGAGCTGCCATTCTTACACGCGCCAAGTCTCTGCGTTCCTCGAGCAGTTCCAAGTTGATTAACATTGCTTCATTCTTCGATTCTTCATATGCCCGAAAATATCTCAAAGTGGTTCGCCCACTTCCACCGGGATTAGGGCTTCAGCACCGTACACAAGGGAAAAAGGAGTTTCTCCTGTGCTCGATTTGGCCGTTATTCGGTAGGCCCATAGAACTCCGGGCAATTCTTCGGGCCATTTGCCTTTTGCTGCTTCCAACCTTTTCTTGAGGTTTTGAATAAGCACTTTATTTGTTGACTCCGCTTGACCAGTTGCGCTCAGATGATAAGGAGAAGATGTGATCCTCCTTATCTTCAAATCTTTGAGGAACTTTGTAACTTTTGCATCGATAAACTGTGGCCCATTATCGCATGCTATCTCTTTTGGTATTCCTAACCTACAAATTATATTTTCCCACAAGAAATCCACCACTTCGCGTTCTCCAATCTTTTGATAAGGACCTGTTTGCACCCATTTAGAAAAATATTCAGTCAGAATTAAAAGAAACCTTACCTTTCCGGAAGCCGGTGGCAGCGGTCCACGATGTCCATCCCCCATTTCATGAACGGCTATGGGGACAGAACTGAATGTAAGGGTTGTGTCGGTTAGTGTACTAGTGGTGCGTAGCGTTGGCACTTATCACATTTTTGTACGAGGTCTTTGGCATCTTTTTCCATGTGAGGCCAGTAATATCATGTATATACCAACTTCAGCACCAAAGAATCTGCGCCCGAGTGATTGCCGCATATCCCTTCGTGGACCTCTATCATGACATAATTAGCTTTGGACGCTCCTAAGCACCGGGCCAGCGGGCCTCAGAAGGATTTCAATACAATTGACCTCTCTTGAATTTATAATGTGCAGCTTTGGCATGTAACGCCCGTGATGCTTTGGGGTCTTCGGGAAACTTCCCCTGCCCGAGATAGTCGATTACTTCATTTCTCCAGTCCCAGACCAGACTAGTCAAATTTACCTCATAATAACCATCCGTATCCAGGATTGAGTTCATCAGTTGTATTACCGTCCCGGACTCCGATCCTTTTATTTTCGTCAATGATCCTAAGTTTGCTAATGCATCCGCTTCTATGTTATCCTTTCTCGGGATATGAGTAATTGACCATTCCCGAAATCGTGCCAAAAGAGCTTGAGCCTTTACTACGTATTTTTGCATACGTTCTTCTTTGGTATCAAATATCTCGTAGACATGATTTACCACCAGCTGCGATTCACATTTCATTTCGATAACCTCGGAATCAAGTCCCCGGGCTAATTCGAGCCCTGCAATCAAAGCTTCATACTCTGTTCATTGTTAGTTAAAGGGATCATTCTGATGGCTTGCCTTAGGTTTCCCCCGAAGGCGTGATTAAGACTATTTCGAGTCCGGACCCTTTTACGTTGAAATCTCCATCCGTAAATAAGGTCCAAACCCCCGATGTCGATTCCGACACCATTACTACCTCCTTGGTTGCCAAAGACAGTAGTGCCGAACTGAAATCGGCCATGAAGTCAGCCAAGGCTTGTGACTTAATTGTAGTCCTTGGTTTATATCTTTGTTGAACTCACTAATTTCGACGGCCCATTTGGCCAATCTACCTGAGAGCTCGGGTTTATGGAGGATGTTCCGCAAAGGGAAAGTAGTCATCACAGTTATCGGGTGGCATTGGACGTAGGGCCTCAGCTTCTAAGCGGCGAATACGAGAGCTAAGGCCAGTTTTTCCAAATGTGGGTAGCGAGTTTCTGCTCCCGTTAAAATTTTTCTAATATAATAAATGGGAAATTGCATTCTTTCGTCCTCCCGGACTAAAACAGCACTTACTGCAACTTCTGAACCTGCGAGGAAGACTAGCAATGTTTCACCTTCTTTTGGTTTTGAGAGCAATGGAGGGCTTGATAAGTACTTCTTCAGGTCTTTCAGAGCATGCTGGCACTTCGGTGTCCATTCGAAATTATTTTTCTTTTTGAGCAGTTTGAAGAAGCAATGACATAAATGAACCTGCTAAAAGCTACAAATCTTCCTATGAGTCTTTGGAATTCGTTTACGTTCGACAATTGTTCTGGGATATCCTCTATAGATTTGATTTTGTCTGGGTTTACCTCAATTCCCCTTTGTGAGACCAGAAATCCCAGAAACTTACCAGAACTGACCCTGAACGCGCACTTTTCGGGATTAAGTTTCATGTTATGCTTCCTCAAGATGTCGAATATTTCTTGCAAATGCTTAAGGTGGTCACCTGCATTCACTAGAACATGCTTAATCTTAAAATCCAACATATTTAAATAAATTATCAGTGCATCGTTGTGTGGTAACAACAATCCGTCTACGTCCTCCTCCGTGAAAGTGATATCGTCTTCCCACAGTCTTTTACTATGAGTTATAGATACTTTCGTCTTCTTCGCTGCCGAAAAAGTAACCCCGTTAATCTCATTCCCTCCGAAGATCATATTGATCGTTTGGCATGGGGGTTCTTCTCCTGCTTTTGTAGGTTCCGCATTGTCTCTGTTACGACCATAATTGTTCTTAGCTTGGTCACTCAAGAATTCTCTGACGTGACCATGCTTCAATAGTATTGCCACCTCTTTCCAGAAGTGTTAGCAGTCCCCTGTTCGATGGTCGTTCATCCCATGGTATTCACACCATAAGTCAGGATCCCTCTGGCCGGAATCAGATCTCATAGGTCTCGGGAATCGTGCTTCTTTAATGTTTCTCATGGCTGACCCCCAACTCTACTATACTAACGTTAAAGTTATATTCCGATAACTTGGGGTAAGAAATATCCCGAGACCCCGACGTCTCTTTATCCTGAAGGGATCTATTATTTTGACCACGATCGGTCCCTCTGTCAACGGTGAACTTGTTTGCTGCACGAAAGTTCCTGCCACGGCCTTCAGTCCGCTTGTAAGGCAAAAATCGGCCCCTCGAAGTCCGTTTGTCTGCCTCGTAGTCATTATTTGATTTTTCTCTGCTCTTCTCCCGTCCCTTGGCCGATGATGTAGAACCGACCTGGTCATCTGCGATCCATATCTTTGACTCGTATCGGTTGTGGACATCTGCCCAAGTTATTGCTTGAAGCTTAAGCAGGCTCTCCTTCAGCTTCCGGGGAGCGTCTGAGCTTCACGGATTCAATCCTTTGGTGAATGCTTCAGCTGCCCATTCATCCGGTACAGTCGGGAGCAACATTCTTTCTTTCTAGAATCGGGTAACGAACTCTCGTAATAATTCGGATCCTCCGTAAAATGGTACAATTGAATTTATGCATATTTCTAGACAAGTGAACTAATTTGTTCCTTAAATAATGCAATAATTGAAGAAATATACAATACTTAGCCTTGAAATATAGATGAAACAACAGAGATGACAATTTCGGGAACAAGGTTTCCGGGTACAACAGTGATGAGATCAAAAAGCGGAAAAGTAAGATTGTATTAAGCTTTATATAGAATGTGGTGTAAGTTTTGCCAGAAAATTCGTATCCTTTACAATGATAACTGTGCTCACTATTTATAGTTGTGTCTAGGGAAGGAAGTCCTAGCATCGTGCCCTCATTTAATATCAATTATGAGGGCTATTGATGAAGATGTAACGGTGAATATAAATGCCAAATTCTCTGTAGCGGGTCGTCGCCCTTAATGCTGTAGAATATTCCTTATTAAATGTTATGAGGCGTAGAGCATTTAATATACATTTATGAACGTTATCCCTTCCGGTGACAAGCGGAATGGCTGCGTTCGGTCTTCGATCATCCCTGTCTAGGGTTCCACGTGTCTTTCCTTTTCCTTTAGATGACCACATGTCACATCATATTTCACCCTATACATCTTCATTGATCAAACATGTTTTCCTATTTTTTGGTTGTCAAATTTCATGGAAAACAAGAATATTAATAATGTGCATCAAAATATCAATGATATAGTTTAGAGAAAAAAATAAGAGAAAAGTTCAAGAAAATATAGAATGAAACACAAATCAACATTAAAAGGATGAGTACTTATATGAAAGATAAGAAGTTGAGGATACTAAACAGATGCTTAAGGGAGAGACTAGTGAGATTAAGAAGAGGAGAAATGTGCTAAACTCAACTGGAACTGTGATATCTTTCATTAGTTTTACCATTAATCCGCCGTATCAACGTAACGGTCTAAAATCCCGCCTTAAGAATCGTGATGGCACCTAATTCCTAGAAATAGGTAAGCCTATTACGTAGCAAGATCAACAAAATCAAACATCAACTTAAATATTAATGAAAGCTGAAAAATGCTATAACATAACTAAAAGCGGAATACAATGGTCACATAAATCTCCAAAACTTGGTAATACTGAATCATAAGATCTACAGAGAGTACACAAAAAATCTCAAAATACAACACCGTTTGGAATAAAATAACAGTAGAAAAGCAAATAATGGAAGGTGACTCGGAGGCCTGCGAGCGGAACAACAGGTATACCTTGAAGTCTCCACAACAACCAGGAATCAGCTCACTAACGACTAGTACGCTCTGAGGTACCTGGATCTGCACAAAAATGTACAGAAGCATAGTATGAGTACACTACCATCGGTACCCAGTAAGTATCAAGACTAACCTTGGTGGAGTAGTGTCAAGGTTCAAGTCAAGACACTCACTAGGCAAATGACATGTGCAAAGATATCAACGACTGGCAATAGGTAGAATAATAGGATGCGATAACTATAATCTTTTCAAAACAATAATAACAATTTAATACAGATAAAGGTTCAGTTTCCACAACCAGTCACTCAATAGAATCGTGCCTATATGGCACATCGTGCCCACATTGTCAATCACCATCATACGACAAGGACCTCGTGCCACAACATATATTATATTTGCATGGCAAAGACCTTGAGCCACAACATATACTATACATATATGGTAAGACCTCATGCCACAATATATATTATATTTGAACAACAAAGACCTCGTGCTACAATATATAGCATACCCGCATGATAAAGATGACCTCGTGCCGCCGCATGTATCATAACTCTGTCAACTACCAATAACATGTTCAAGAGGAATTTATCAAAATATCAAATAAAGTAATGCATGATAACAACTTTCTTTTTGTTTCAATCTGTTACGCATCTAACAACTCAACAGAATACGAGATAACAACTTCACATAGGTAAATCTATCTTGCCAACTAAATTATATAGTAACAACAAAGGCATAGAATGGTAGATTAGAAATCACACAAAAAATCATGTATAAATGCATGATATACACAAAGAATGCATAATCACAAACAAGAATACCCCTTTTTCACCACCACACAAACCTCATCAATAAACGCCCCCAGATCATCACATTATCATCTCCATATAGCCACCCTTATCTCACCATGTGCACAACAATTAAGTAAGTGACTGCCTTGTCTTGCTACACGTGTTTTACAATCATCCCATCTTGTCTCGCCACATGCGCAAACTCGATATAATTCGCCTTGTCTCGCCACACACATTTTATCAATCATCCCACCTTGTCTCGCCATATGTGCAAACCTGATATAACATGCCTTGTCTCGCCACATGTGCAATATCAACAATAATAATAGTATGGAAGAAACCTCGTGAAAGCACCGGAATAATTCACCCAACAAGTCCATATGTGACACAATCATCACAACATAACATGCCAACAATTGTCACTAAGATATAAATTCATATTCTATCGACACAGTGCACAAAGACAATTCAAAAAGGAATGCGGATGGGTGTTCAACATATAAGCATGAAAGCTAACTCAATCGGTAACAATCTTACATGGCCAACTTAGGAAATATAATCCTAAAATAGAATCTCTAGCATGAACATAGATTCAAGTAATTATCGCAAGTGAAAACACGTAGTACAGGGACATGTCAATCAAATCAAAGCAATAAAAGCAATCTCGGGTCAAATCCGGTCATCAGGCACACATACGTCCGTGTACACACTTGTCACCTCGTGTACACGTCGTCTACACACACACACAAATAAGCAATTAAGTCAAATCCTAAGGGATAATTCCCCCATACAAATTTAAGTAAGATGCTTACCTTAATGAGACCAATTCAATAATCTAAAAATGCTTTTTCTTTAAAATTCACCTCCGCTCGGCTCAAATCTAACCAAAAATAATTTAATAATATCCAGTAATGCAAGAGAAGCTAATCCAAACTCAATTTTCCAAAAGTCAACCTCGGTCTCGTCCGGTCAATACCCGAGTTGAAGGATAGATTTTGACTACCCATAACCCCAAGAGTTCAAATATGTGTTTGGTTTTCAAATCAAAGTCCAATTCGACTCTCAAATCTTCAAAAAACAAAATCAAGACATAGTCAAAAATCCCCAAAAATTCCTTCTAAATACCATGATTTTGATGTTAAAATCCATACACAATTAAGTTAAAATATTGAAATTGAGTCAAAATCACTTACCCAATAGCTAGATGTGAAAATCCCCTCCAACAATCGCCCCCACCAACTCAGGGACTCAAAATATAATAAGATGAGAGTAAATTCCGAAATTCCTTCTTTAATGCCAGCTGCAGATGTCATATTTTCAACCTGGGGTTCGCAAATGCAGCCCATCGCAAATGCGGAAAAGGAATAATCGCAAAAGTGATAAAATATTCGAAAAGGCGAACACAAACCCCTTCACAAAAGCGATAGCTAGGTTACAAATGCGGCCATCCCCCGCCCAGATGCCCATCACAAATGCGATCAAAGAGTTCACAAACGCAAACTCTCCAACCCCTAGCCCTTCTCGCAAATGTGATTAACTGCTCGTAAATGCGAGGTCCACAAATGCAAACAGGATCTCGCATTTGCGAGACCTGCCACATAAGCCTAAAAATAGCAAAACTAAAACTCACTCAAAATACTCTAAAACGCATCCGAAACTTACCCGAGCCCCTGGGGCTCCACACCTAACATCCACACAAGTACATATGCATCATACGAACTCGTTCGAGCACTCGGACCATCAAAATAACATATAAAATGACAAATCAAACACCAAAACACATAGAAATTGTCATGAAACTCAAGAACTTCTAAAAACACAACCAAACGTTTGGTTCCTACCAAACCAACTCGGAATGATGCCAAGCTTTGCACACAAGTTTCGAATGACACAATGGACCTATTCCAAGTCCCAAAATCAAAATCCAAGCCTGATTGCCACAAAGTCAACCTATGATCAAACTAAGGAAATTTCTAAATCTTCAAACTACCAACTTTCGGCAAAAAGAACCAAATCAATCTAGGAACCTCCGAATCAGATTCTAGACATAAGAAGTCAAACCTCGGTCAATTGTTTCAACTTAAAGCTTTCAAATTGCAAATTTCTCCATCAAATAGACCCTGAATCTCTCGAACACCGAGACCAACTATACACGCAAGTTGTGATACATCATATGAAGCCACTCAAGACCTCAAACTATTAAATGGAATGCTAAAGATCAAAACAACCGACCGGGTCATTATATTCTCCCCCTCTTAAATAAATGTTCATCCTCGAACATGCCAAGAGTCGCTCCAAAGCCATCAAATTACTGTATAATATCACCATACACGTAGCCATGGGTGATTCCACTTCACCCCAGTCCATATAAGCCCATCAACACAATCTTGACTGAAGATTATCCGTTCAACCTTAACCGATAAACCTTAGAACCAAATCTCAATATCTAGGCCTCCTCCCAGAACCTAATTCTCACATATACACATTATATCAACCTCAACCAACTGCAAAATATCATAAAGACATTCCCAAGGTATAACCATATGACGTAACTCATCGCTCGTATGCCCATAGCAACATCTCTGATCACAACAACTGCCTATTACCAAACTTGTTACCGATAAATACCCTCATATCAGCTAGAACCTTGTTACGAACCTTCACAACACTACAAATGATGTAAGAAACACATGGAAACTCATACCACTCACACAACCAACAAGCCATAGAGATCTCTCGCCCGACAAGAACTAATGCCAAGCTCTATGCTGATCAACGACATTCTTACTCCGACATGCCTCATCCAACTTTAATCGCACTAATCTCAGGTCCAATGATCTCATCTCATCCAGTACAAGATATACTACCGACAAGCTACACCAAATGTCAACTAGTCATAAACGTCGCAATCCGCACCCAACAAATACAACTTAAATATAACTGAAGATGGAAAGAGAGACACATGAGAGAAATATCCAACAAGTCCAACAGGTACAACTCCCCATCAGTACCATACTAGGAATCCATTCTACAAGGGAGAAACAATACAACGAAATAATCACAAAGAATCTCATCCTAACATAACTCCATCGCGGCACGTAGCCCAGCCCAAACATATATATCCACATGAAAAACACGAGGATCCCATCCTTAACTCGGAATCAGAAGTAAGAACAACATCCCATCAACCAAAAACCCTTCACTAACTCAACCCCATGGAAAGTCACAACACATAATGGACTTTCCATGCATGTAGAGCACCACAATCGCACGTCGTGGCCAAACTATCCAAAAATCACGTCAAAACACACCATATTAAGTAACAAAAGGTCAAACCTAGTCTCATAGCCCCAATAGTGACCATACAAGAACGATATACACTATCTACCACAATAGAACCCCCAACAGGTGTACACACATAACAGGAGTACTCATGAATCACAAGACATATCCAAACATGAAGCAGAATAGGACGACTCATACAATTAAGCAGGACCCGTATCAAATAAAACCGATGCATCTCTATGACAGACTGACACAATACCTGTAATGATATCATCTGGTGCAGCAGCCTCAGTCCTACTAGGGAAAGCATAAATGGGCATGTCTTCCCCCTCTAGGACGCCCTCCACCCGCATGTCCCTCGTCTCTATCTAGCTGTGCAGGTGTAGTAACAACTAGAGAGAAAACCATAGCTTGAGTACTCTGCTGAGGCACACCTACCCAGAGTGTGGGACAATCTCTCACCATGTGCTTGATGTCCACACACTCAAAGAAACCTCTATGTTGACGTGAATGTGGGAGTTGTCCAAAACGAGTGCTTTGGGGCCCATGGATAACTGGAGTACCACATGAAACATGAAGTGCAAACTGAAATGGCTGACCAACAAAATCTCAACCATGACGCTCCTTGCCCCAAAATAGGGACCAAAAGCAGGTGCATGACGGGTGTCAGTCTCTAACTCCCGTGCCATCCCCAATCTGACACCATAACTGAGTCCCTCAATAAATCTGCGGACTCTCTCTCTAACGGTGAAAACAAAAGGAAGTGCATGACGAGATAACTCACTAAACCTCATAGAATACTCGGACACAATCATAGTCCCCTGGCACAACAGCTCAAACTCGGTGCGCAACTCATCCTTGAGGGTCTGTGGAATGAACTCCCCTAAAAATAGATTAGTGAACTTAGACCAAGTAAGTGTCACTGTGCCGACTGGCCTACTCTCCTCATATTCTTGCCACCATCTCTTCACTGACCCTGTAATCTGGAAAGTAGTAAGGTCGACCCCGCTCAACACCACTATGCCCATAGTGCACAGAATATGGTGATACTAGTCTAGAATATCCTATGCATCCTCAGAAGCTGCACCACTGAAAGTAGGAGGAAAATACTTCTTGAACCTCTCTAACCTCTTCTGCTCATCCTCTGACACCAATGTCCTGATCTCAGGCTGACTCGCAATCACGGGTTGAACCGGCATAACACCCGGATCCTGAGTTGTTCTAGAGTACGGGCGGCGGAAGTCTAAGCTCCTCTCTCAGCCTGAGAAGTAGCTGGTGCAACTAGAATCAATCCCACATCAGCCAAGGTACCAAACTTGCTCAAGAAGTGCGATAAAGTCTCCTGAAGTCTAAGAGTAGCAACAAGCGCCTCGGGTGCCTGCTCCCCAACCGGATCTAGTGGTGTCTCCTCAACTGCTACTCTGACAGGTGCTTTAGATGTAACACGTACCCCTCCTCGGCTTCTGCCTCTTCCCTGGCCCTAGGGGCAACATCATCAGTAACTGCAGCTCGTGTCCTCGCCAACTGTAAGAGAATAGAAGGACAAAGGCTCAAACTCATAAATCAATAAATCAGCATGGTAGGAATGAAAGAAGTGAAGTTTCCTAATAGTTCTATAGCCTCTCGAAGATCAGTATAGATGTCTATGTACCGATCCGTAAGGCTCTACTAAATTTGCTTATGACTCTTAGAACCAATGAACCTAGAGCTCTGATACCAACTTGTCACGATCCAAAATCCTGCCTTAACGATCGTGATGGTACCTAGATCCTAGAACTAGGTAAGCATATCACATAGCAAGATCAATAGAACCAAACACCAACTTAATATTAATGAAAGCTGAAAAGTGTTATAACATAACTAAAAGCGGAATACAATGGTCACATAAGCCCCCAAAATCCGATAATACTGAGCCATAATCTCTACACAGAGTACACAAGAAATCTCAAAATACAACATTGTTTGGAATAAAATAAACAGTAGAAAATAAATAATGGAAAGTGACTTTGAGGCTTGCGAGCGGAACAATGGGTATACCTTGAAGTCTCCACAACAACCTAGAATCAGCACACTAATGGCCAGTACGTTTTTAAGGTACCTCAATCTGCATAAAAATATGCAGAAGCATAGTATGATTACATCACAGTCAGTACCCAGTAAGTATCAAGACTAACCTCGGTGAAATAGTGATGAAGTTCAAGTCAAGACACTCACTAGACAAATAACTTGTGCAAAAATATCAAAGACTGGCAACAGGAAGAATAACAGGAAGCGATCACTGCAATCTTATCATAACAATAATAACAATTTAATACAGATAAAGGCTTAGTTTCAACAACCAGTCATTAAATAGAATCGTACCCATATGGCACCTCGTGCCCACATTGTCAACCACCCTCGCACGACAAGGACCTCGTACTACAATATATACCATATCCGTACGATAAAGACCTCGTGCCACAACATATACCATACCTGCACGATAAAGACTTTGTGCCATAATATATATCATATCCGCACGGCAAAGACCTCATGCCACAACATATAGCATACTCGTGTCAGCTACCAACAACATGTTCAAGAGGAATTTATCAAAATATTAAAATAAAGTAATGCATGATAACAATTTTCTTTTTATTCTAATCTGTTATGCATCCAACAACTCAACATATAACAACTTCACATAGGTAAATCCATCTTGCCAACCAAATTATCAAGTAACAACAAAGGCATAGAATGGCAAATTAGAAAACACACAACAAATCATGTGTAAATGCATGACACGCACAAATAAGTCATAAGCACAAACAAGAATACCCCCTTTCACCAAAACACAGACATCATCAATAAACGCCCCCAGGCCATCACATATCATATCCATATAGCCACATTTATCTCACCGCGTGCACAATAATAAAGTAAGTGTATGCCTTGTCTCGTTACACGTATTTTAACAATCATCCCACCTTGTCTTGACACATGTGCAAACTCGATATAATTCTTCTTGTCTCGCCACACGCGTTTTAACAATCATTCTACCTTATCTCGCCACATGTGCAAACCCGATATAACCCACCTTGTATTGCCATAATGCAATATCAATAATAATAATAAAATGAAAAAAACCTCGTGCAAGTACCTGAACAATACGCTCAACAAGTCCACATGTGCCACAATCATCACAACATAGCATGCCAACAATTGTCACTAAGTCATAAACTCAAAAACTACCGACACAGTGCACAAGGACAATTCAACAAGGAATGCAGATGGGTGTTCAACATAACTCAATTAGTAACAATCTTGCAAATGCCCAACATGGCCAACTTAGGAAATATAATCCTAAAATAGGATCTCTAACACAGAACATAGATTCAAGTAATTATCCAAAGTGAAAACACGTAGTACATGAACTTCTCAATCAAAACAAGGCAACAAAAGCAACCTCATGCCAAATCCGTTCATCAGGCACACATACATCGATGTACACACTCGTCACCTCGTGTATATGTCATTTACACATAACACAAATAAGCAATTAAGCCAAATGCTAAGGGGTAATTTCCTCATACAAAGTTAGGCAAGACACTTACCTCAATTAGACCAATTAAATACTCTAAAAATGCTTTTTCTTTAAAATTCACCTCCGCTTGGCTCAAATCTAACAAAAAATAACTTAATAATATCAAACAATGCAAGAGAAACCAATTTCGATCAATAAAGTTAATTTCTTACAAAATTTCCCAAAAGTCAACAAAAGTTAACCCCGAGCCCGCCCGGTCAAAACCCGAGTCGAAAGATAGATCTTGACTACCCACAACCCCACGAGTCCAAATATGTGTTTGGTTTTCAAATCCGATTCCAATTCGACTCTCAAATCTCAAATTTTATTTTTCAAAATATACTAAACATTTCCCAAAATTTCCTTTCAAATCCCATATTTGATGTTAAAATTCATAAGAAATCAAGTTAAAATATTAAAATTGAGTCAGTATCACTTACCCAATAGCTAGATATGAAAACCCCCTCCAAACATTTGCATCCCACCAACTCTAGGGCTCAAAATGTGAAAACTGAGACTAAGAGTGTGTTTGGTATGACGATAAACATTTTTCGGTAAATGTTTTTCCATTTTTCACTGTTTGGTTGCACAAAATAGTTCGAAAAGTATTTTTCTAGATATCACTTTTTCCTGAAATTGGAGAAAAATGACTTTCGTAGAAAAAGTTAGGAAAATATTTTCCAAAAATTCCACCTACCCTCACATCTAACCCCAACCGCCACCC
>AWOL01S0014414.1:159869-169961 GCA_000715115.1 Nicotiana otophora
CCCGAATTTTTTTTTTTGTATTTTTAATTTTTTGTAAAAACTATTCTACAGACCCCTTCGTAAAAGCGACAGCTTGGTTGCAAATGCGGTCGCCTCCCACCCAGATGCCCATTGCAAATGCGATCTTCCAGTCCCCATGACACCTTGAAAATGCGATTACCTCCTAAAAAATACGAGGTCAGCAAATGTGAACATGATCTCGCATTTGCGAGACCTGCAACATCAGCCCAAAAACCAACAAAATTGGAACTCACTCAAAACACTCTGAAACTCGTTCAAAACTCATCCGAGCCCCCGGAGTTCTACACCAAATATCCATACAAGTACATAAACATCAAACGGATTCGCTCTCACACTCGAAGCATCAAAATAACATATAAAACCACGAATCGAACACCAAAACACATAAAAATCATCAAAAAACTCAAGAACTTCTAAAAATATAACCAAGCGTCTAATTCCTACCAAACCAACTCAGAATGACGCCAAACTTTGCACACAAGTTTTGAATGAGAAAAATGACCTATTCCAAGTCCCGAAACTAAAATTTGAACTCGATTGCTACAAAGTCAATCTATGGTCAAACTTATGAAATTTCTAAACCTTCAAATTGCCAACTTTCAGTAAAAAGGGCCAAATCAACTTAGGAACCTCCGAATCAAATTTCGGACATACTCCTATGTCCAAAATAACTATAAGAACCTATTGGAACCATCAAAATAACGTTCCAGATCATTCTCACAAAAGTTGAACTTCGGTAAACTCTTCAAACTTAAAGCTTCCAAATTGAGAATTTCTCTTCAAAATAGACCTCAAACCTCTCGAACATCGAAACCAATCATACACACAATTCGTGATACACCATATGAAGCCATTCAAGACCTCAAACCACTGAACGAATGCTAAAGCTCAAAATGACCAGTTGAGTCGCTACATTTAAAGACAATTTGTGTTAACTGGAAGAAGTTTTGACACTTGAAGTTATCTAAAAAAAAGATTGGAGGTTAACTCAAAATATTCTGCCTACTAAAATATTTTTACTAGCTAAAGGCATTAATCTTCAAATGGGATATCGTTTTTATGGCTCAATGAAAAATAGTGAACATATATTTCTTGATTACAAGAAGGTAAGAGAAGTTTAGGTGGAATGACAGTGAAGGCATTGGTATGGCAGAGTTCCTTGGTGGTGGTGTTAATAACTCAAATTCGTTGAAGGCTAGGCATACATGTACAATTCTTTAAAAAAATTGGGCCATAAGGAATGAATTTATGTGGAATAATAAAGTTCTTCCTCCTACTTATGTGCTATATGAAGCTTTAAACTTTTAAGCGAATGGGAGATTGCCATGACTGAAAAGCGACTACGAGGTCTAATGAGTACTTCTACTCAGGTTGTGGCCTCGTCTCCATATGGGATCTGAAAATGCAATATAGATGCAATTGTCTTCCTTACTTCGGGTTGTAATAGAGCAAGACTATCGTGTGTGATTCAACAGGTAAATTTTTAGTTACAGCTTCTTTAGTTTTTCAAGGTTGTATCTATGTTAGGCAAGCTAAAATTATGGGTGTACGTTTTGGCCTTATCTAGCTGATTCAACATTTTAATAGCCCAGGGTATAATCGAATATGATGCTCAGGAAATTATAATTTCATGTAACTCCAAATGAAGATTTTACGGAGTTTGAAGTGCTTTTAGATGGTTGTCGTTTCTTGTTAAGGAGAAATCCTAATATTTATCTGGTTTGAGTTAAGATGCATAGCAAATCTAGTTGCTGGCAAGAGATTCTAGAACTTATGCTACTTTTATTTTAAACTTGCCCGTTGCTGATTCAGCCTAATAAAAGTCTTTATTTGATTTGTGTTAAGCGCTACATATTAAGAACCAAAATAGTTTACCCTGTTATGAATATATTATATTATGGATGTTCATTTAGTACTCCGTTGTAAATAAGCTTCCTGAAGAAGCTTATCCATATGAGGCTCCGCCGTAAATATGTTTATCCACTTAGTACTCTATTGGAAATAAGCCTCCTGAAGAAACTTATCCTTTCGGTACTCCGTTATGGATAAATATTATCCATGGTAGAAGATTATCTATATGTGGTGCAACAGCTTAAAGTAGCAGCTTACACCGCAGCTTGCAGCAGCAACTTGCAGTAGTAGCTTACACAACAGCTTGCAGTAGCAGCTTACACAGCAGCTTCCTTTCTTCTATAAATAGAGGAGAATTCAGTTCATTATGTACATAAGTTTGAAGTCAGAATAATATATCGGTTTCTCTCTATACTTGTCTTTACTTTACTGTCTTTATTTTATAACACGTTATCAGCACGAGACTCTGCCATCTCGAGCAAATACTTTGAAAGTATCAGAGGTACAAATTTTCTTTTCTAAATAATGTCAAATCTTTATAAACTTGAGTTTGTAGCCCTGGATATATCGGGCAAAAGCTACATGGCTTGGGTGCTTGATGCCGAAATTCATCTTGATGTGATGGGTCTGGCAGACACCATCAAAGATAAAAATCAGGCATCAAACCAAGACCGTGCCAAAGCAATGATATTCCTACGCCATCACCTTGATGAGGGCCTGAAAATGGAATATCTTACTGTTAAAGATCCAGTCATACTGTGGAATAATTTGAAAGATAGATATGACCACCTGAAGATGGTCGTTCTTCCACAGGCACGTTATGATTGGACTCATCTAAGGCTACAAGATTTTAAATCTATCAGTGAGTATAATTCTGCTATGTTCAGAATTATTTCCCAATTGAAACTATGTGGTGATAATATTACTGATCATGATATGTTGGAGAAAACTTTCACCACTTTTCATGCCTCGAATATGCTCCTGCAGCAGCAATATCGAGAGATGGGATTTAAAAAGTATTCTGAACTTATCTCACATCTTCTTGTAGCCGAGCAACATAATGGGCTATTAATGAAAAACCATGAAAGCCGACCTACTGGTTCATGTCCATTCCCTGAAGTGAATGAGACGAACTTCCACCAAGCTAAGCGTGGAAGAGGACGTGGCCCCAGTCGTGGTCATGGTCGTGGTCGGGGAGGAAACTCTAATCGTGGTAATAACAATGCACCAAAGAACCCTCCTCACCACCAGCAGTGGAAAAGGAAGGAACAAAAGCATGAAGCGGTGCAAGCAGCAAAGCCAGAAAATGCATGCTATAGATGTGGAGGAAAAGGGCACTGGTCACGTACATGCCGTACGCCAAAGCACCTGGTTGAGCTATATCAAGCCTCCCTGAAGAAGACAGAGAAAAATGCTGAAGCAAATTTTATTTCTGAAGATAATTTAGACTTCATGCATTTGGATGTAGCTGATTACTTTGCACTCCCAGAAGGAGAAACAAGTCATGTGATCGGTAGTGAATCTGTAGAGATGTAAATATTTTAATTTTTGTTATTTGTAGTAGATAGTATGGTTATGTAATTGTTGTACATAAATAAAAGTTATGCTTTGATAATAATGTTTACTATCATATTTATTTTGTTTATGTCATTTTGAAGAATATGGATAATCCTCAAATTATGTTTGGATCAAAGACCAATCATGAAGATATTTGTGTAATTGATAGTGGAACAACTCATGCCATATTCAAAGATCAGAAATACTTTTCTTATTTGCATAAGGAAAAAGCAAATGTTTCTACAATTTCTGGTAATATAAGTTTGATTGAAGGCTCCGGAAGAGCTATTGTATTTCTGTCTAAGGGAACAAAACTTATTATAGACAATGCATTATTCTCCTCCAAGTCCCGAAGAAACTTGTTGAGTTTTATAGATATCCGCCGAAATGGGTATCATGTTGAGACAATAGATGAAATGAACGTGGAATATCTTTGTATTACAAAGAATATTTCTGGCCAGAAATGCATTGTAGAAAAGTTACCAACTTTATCTTCTGGCTTATACTATTCAAAGATTAGTACAGTTGAAGCACACTCTATCGTAAACCAGAAGTTTACTGATTCAAATACTTTTGTGCTTTGGCATAGCCGGTTGGGCCATCCTGGATCAATAATGATGAGACGAATTACTGAAAATTCGAGTGGGCATCCATTAAAGAACCTGAAGATTCTTACAAATGATGAATTTTCTTGTGATGCTTGTTATCAAGGCAAAATGATCACTAGACCATCACCGATGAAGGTTGGCATTGAGTCCCCTACCTTTTTAGAACGTATACATGGGGATATATGTGGACCTATTCACCCACCAAGTGGGTTGTTTAGATATTTTATGGTCCTAATAGATGCATCTTCAAGATGGTCTCATGTGTGCCTATTATCATCTCGCAACCTGGCGTTTGCAAAGTTATTAGCTCAAATAATTCGATTAAGGGCACAATTCCCAGATTATCCTATAAAGACTATTCGCCTTGATAATGCTGGAGAATTCTCATCTCAAGCTTTTGATGATTACTGTCTATCAGTTGGGATAAAAGTTGAACATCCGGTAGCTTATGTTCATACTCAAAATGGCCTTGCAGAGTCATTTATTAAACGACTGCAATTGATAGCAAGACCACTACTTATGAAAACAAAATTGCCCACTACTGTTTGGGGCCATGCTATCTTGCACGCAACATCACTTATCCGTCTCAGACCAACACATTATAATAAATATTCTCCGTCACAATTAGTTTTTGGTCATGAACCAAATATTGCCCATCTACGAATTTTTGGATGTGCTGTATATGTGCCAGTAGCACCACCACAGCGCAGTAAGATGGGCCCCCAAAGAAGGTTAGGAATATATATTGGGTTTGAATCACCCTCTATTATTCGCTATCTTGAACCATTGACGGGAGATTTATTTACTGCTCGATTTGCAGATTGTCGATTTGATGAAACAAATTTCCCACAATTAGGGGGAGAGAAAAAGGAAATCAAAAGAGAAATTGTGTGGAAAGTTTCATCATTATCTCACTTTGATCCACGTACCCCTATATGTAATCAGGAGGTCCAGAAGATCATCCATTTACAGAATATAGCAAATCAAATGCCAGACGCATTTACTGATTTGAAAAGGATAACTAAGTCACATATCCCTGCAGAGAATGTGCCTATCCGAATTGATGTCCCAGCAGGACCATCTATTAGCATGAGAGCTAGTGAACCTAAAGCACGCCTGAAGCGTGGTAGGCCTGTGGGTTCTAAGGATCGAAATCCTAGAAAAAGAAAATCGACAAATGATCAAAATGATATTATGAAGGGATCTCCTGAAGAGACCCAAGATCTGATTAGTTATGGGATTCCTGAAGAAATCAATGAACCTGAGACTCAAGTGAGCGAGGAACTTTTAATAAGTTCTACTGGTGATGGGATTAATTTAAATCGATCTGAAATAGTAGTGGATAATATTTTTGCATATAATGTTGCACTTAACATTATGCAAGGTAGTGAGGATTTTGAACCCCGATCTATCGAAGAATGTCAACAAAGATCTGATTGGCCAAAATGGCAAGGGGCAATTCAATCAGAATTGAACGCACTTGCTAAAAGAGAGGTCTTTGGACCAGTAGTCCAAACACCTGCTGGTATAAAACCAGTTGGTCATAAATGGGTTTTTGTGCGAAAAATGAATGACCAAAATGAAGTTGAAAGATACAAGGCTCGCCTTGTCGCACAAGGATTCTCACAACGACCTGGAGTCGATTATGAAGAAACATATTCACCTGTTATGGATGCCATAACATTTCGATATCTCATCAGTTTAGCCTTACGTGAAAGGCTTGAAATACATATGATGGATGTGGTTACAGCTTATCTGTACGGGTCACTTGATAATGAGATTTACATGAAAATCCCTGAAGGATTTAAAATGCCTGAAGCATATTCAAAATCTCGGGAAATGTACTCAATCAGATTACAAAGATCTTTGTACGGTTTAAAACAATCTGGGCGCATGTGGTATAATCGCCTCAGTGAATATTTGCTGAAAGAGGGTTACATAAATGATGTTATTTGTCCATGTATTTTTATAAAGAAAATGGCTTCAGAATTTGTTATACTTGCTGTTTATGTTGATGACATAAATCTTGTTGGAACTCCAGAAGAGCTCCAAAAGGCAATTGAATATCTTAAGAAAGAATTTGAGATGAAAGATCTTGGAAAGACAAAAATTTGTCTTGGTCTGCAAATTGAACATTTAGGAGACGGGATCTTTATCCATCAATCTGCCTATACAGAAAGGGTCTTAAAACGCTTTTACATGGACAAAGCGCACCCATTGAGTACACCAATGGTTGTTCGATCACTTGAAGTGAATAAGGACCCGTTCCGACCTCCAGAAGAGGATGAGGAACTCCTGGGTCCTGAAACACCCTACCTCAGTGCAATTGGTGCACTTATGTATCTTGCTAATGCTACAAGGCCTGACATAGCATTTTCTGTTAATTTACTAGCAAGATATAGCTCTTCTCCTACACGGAGACATTGGAACGGGATTAAGCATATATTGCGATATTTAAAGGGAACTCTTGATATGGGTTTGTTTTATGCTAACAAAGATAGTGCAGATCTTGTTGGTTATGCAGATGCGGGTTATTTATCTGATCCCCATAAAGCTAGATCTCAAACCGGGTACGTGTTTACATGTGGAGGTACTATCATATCATGGCGCTCCACAAAACAATCTATTGTTGCTACTTCTTCAAATCATGCTGAAATAATAGCTATTCATGAAGCAAGTAGGGAATGCGTATGGTTGAGATCAATAATTCATTTTATTCGAGAAAAATGTGGTTTGGAATGTGAGAAAAGACCCACAATTTTATACGAAGACAATGCTGCATGCATAGCCCAATTGAAGGGAGGATTTATAAAAGGAGATAGAACAAAGCACATTTCACCAAAATTATTCTACACACACGATCTTCAGAAAAATGGTGACATTGATGTGCAACAAATCCGTTCAAGCGACAATCCGGCAGATTTATTCACCAAATCTTTACCAACTTCAACTTTTGAGAAGATGGTATACAAGATTGGAATGCGGAGACTTAAATATTTGAAACAAGGTTTTCATCAGGGGGAGTAAAATACGCGATGTACTCTTTTTTCCTTATTAAGGTTTTTTCCTACAGGGTTTTCCTTATAAGGTTTTTAATGAGGCAGTTAGTAATGCGTATTACCAAATATGTGTACTCTTTTTCCTTCACTAGGATTTTTTCCCACAGGGTTTTTCCTAGTAAGGTTTTAACGAGGCACAATATCTTTTAATGAACATCCAAGGGGGAATGTTATGAATATATTATATTATGGATGTTCATTTAGTACTCCGTTGTAAATAAGCTTCATGAAGAAGCTTATCCATATGAGGCTCCGCCGTAAATATGTTTATCCATTTAGTACTCCATTGGAAATAAGCCTCCTGAAGAAGCTTATCCTTTCGGTACTCCGTTATGGATAAATATTACCCATGGTAGAAGATTATCTATATGTGGTACAACATCTTAAAGTAGCAGCTTACAAGCAGCTTACACAGCAGCTTAAAAGCAGCAGCTTACAAGCAGCTTACACAGCAGCTTGCAGTAGTAGCTTACACAGCAGCTTGCAGTAGCAGCTTACACAGCAGCTTCCTTTCTTCTATAAATAGAGGAGAATTCAGTTCATTATGTACATAAGTTTGAAGTTTGAATAATATATCAGTTTCTCTCTATACTTGTCTTTACTTTACTGTCTTTATTTTATAACACGTTATCAGCACGAGACTCTGCCATCTAGAGCAAATACTTTGAAAGTATCAGAGGTACGAATTTTCTTTTTCTAAATAATGTCAAATCTTTCTAAACTTGAGTTTGTAGCCCTGGATATATCGGGCAAAAGCTACATGTCTTGGGTGCTTGATGCCGAAATTCATCTTGATGCGATGGGTCTGGCAGACACCATCAAAGATAAAAATCAGGCATCAAACCAAGACCGTGCCAAAGCAATGATATTCCTACGCCATCACCTTGATGAGGGCCTGAAAATGGAATATCTTACTGTTAAAGATCCAGTCATACTGTGGAATAATTTGAAAGATAGATATGACCACCTGAAGATGGTCGTTCTTCCACAGGCACGTTATGATTGGACTCATCTAAGGCTACAAGATTTTAAATCTATCAGTGAGTATAATTCTGCTATGTTCAGAATTATTTCCCAATTGAAACTATGTGGTGATAATATTACTGATCATGATATGTTGGAGAAAACTTTCACCACTTTTCATGCCTCGAATATGCTCCTGCAGCAGCAATATCGAGAGATGGGATTTAAAAAGTATTCTGAACTTATCTCACATCTTCTTGTAGCCGAGCAACATAATGGGCTATTAATGAAAAACCATGAAAGCCGACCTACTGGTTCATGTCCATTCCCTGAAGTGAATGAGACGAACTTCCACCAAGCTAAGCGTGGAAGAGGACGTGGCCCCAGTCGTGGTCATGGTCGTGGTCGGGGAGGAAACTCTAATCGTGGTAATAACAATGCACCAAAGAACCCTCCTCACCACCAGCAGTGGAAAAGGAAGGAACAAAAGCATGAAGCGGTGCAAGCAGCAAAGCCAGAAAATGCATGCTATAGATGTGGAGGAAAAGGGCACTGGTCACGTACATGCCGTACGCCAAAGCACCTGGTTGAGCTATATCAAGCCTCCCTGAAGAAGACAGAGAAAAATGCTGAAGCAAATTTTATTTCTGAAGATAATTTAGACTTCATGCATTTGGATGTAGCTGATTACTTTGCACTCCCAGAAGGAGAAACAAGTCATGTGATCGGTAGTGAATCTGTAGAGATGTAAATATTTTAATTTTTGTTATTTGTAGTAGATAGTATGGTTATGTAATTGTTGTACATAAATAAAAGTTATGCTTTGATAATAATGTTTACTATCATATTTATTTTGTTTATGTCATTTTGAAGAATATGGATAATCCTCAAATTATGTTTGGATCAAAGACCAATCATGAAGATATTTGTGTAATTGATAGTGGAACAACTCATGCCATATTCAAAGATCAGAAATACTTTTCTTATTTGCATAAGGAAAAAGCAAATGTTTCTACAATTTCTGGTAATATAAGTTTGATTGAAGGCTCCGGAAGAGCTATTGTATTTCTGTCTAAGGGAACAAAACTTATTATAGACAATGCATTATTCTCCTCCAAGTCCCGAAGAAACTTGTTGAGTTTTATAGATATCCGCCGAAATGGGTATCATGTTGAGACAATAGATGAAATGAACGTGGAATATCTTTGTATTACAAAGAATATTTCTGGCCAGAAATGCATTGTAGAAAAGTTACCAACTTTATCTTCTGGCTTATACTATTCAAAGATTAGTACAGTTGAAGCACACTCTATCGTAAACCAGAAGTTTACTGATTCAAATACTTTTGTGCTTTGGCATGGCCGTTTGGGCCATCCTGGATCAATAATGATGAGACGAATTACTGAAACTTCGAGGGGGCATCCATTAAAGAACCTGAAGATTCTTACAAATGATGAATTTTCTTGTGATGCTTGTTATCAAGGCAAAATGATCACTAGACCATCACCAATGAAGGTTGGTATTGAGTCCCCTGCCTTTTTAGAACGTATACATGGGAATATATGTGGACCTATTCACCCACCAAGTGGGTTGTTTATATATTTTATGGTCCTAATAGATGCATCTTCAAGATGGTCTCATGTGTACCTATTATCATCTCACAACCTAGCGTTTGCAAAGTTATTAGCCCAAATAATTCGATTAAGGGCACAAATTCCCAGATTATCCTATAAAGGCTATTCGCCTTGATAATGCTGGAGAATTCTTATCTCAAGCTTTTGATGATTACTGTCTATCAGCTGGGATAAAAGTTGAACATCCGTTAGCTTATGTTCATACTCAAAATGGCCTTGCAGAGTCATTTATTAAACGATGCAATTGATAGCAAGACCACTACTTATGAAAATAAAATTGCCCACTACTGTTTGGGGCCATGCTATCTTGCACGCAACATCATTTATCCGTCTCACACCAACACATTATAATAAATATTCTACGTCACAATTAGTTTTTGGTCATGAACCAAATATTGC
>AWOL01S0014415.1:6025-26728 GCA_000715115.1 Nicotiana otophora
TTGAAGGAATTTAATTAATATATTGAGAATTGTTGCATTTGAAGGAATTTGATTATTTCTGCTGGTTAAATAAATTATTGTAAATTCTGTGAATTATGCTGATTTAGATATTCTAATTTTATTTCAATTATTATTATTGACCCATAGTGAGTGTCAAAGTCGGCTATCTCGTCTTTACCACTTCGAGATTAGGCTTGATACTTACTATGTACACGTTGTTTTCGTACTCATACTGCACTTGCTGCACATGTGCAGGTACATATATGTATAGCGGCCTTATGGGCGTAGAGGTATGGTTAATAATTGTGGGGACATAGGTGAGCTGCATTCTATATTACGATCCGCAGCTAACAGAGTCTCCTTCAGAGTTATTATATTTTTCCTGTCTAATTTATATTCTGGACAGATGCTGTATTTTATTTTTAATTTCCTAGTAAATGCTCATGCACTTGTGACACCGGGTTTTGGGAATGGTTGTGAATTGTTTAGAAATTTAGTTGCTAAAAATATTTATCATTTACTCTATGAGTTTTAACTTTACAATTTCATTGAAGAAATTTTTATTTCAAAAATACTAAAATGGGTAATTAAGTTAATTGATTATGGTTGGCTTGCCTGACAGTGGTGTCCGGCGCCATCACGGCCTTTTTGGATTGTGGGTCGTGACAACATGGTATCAGAGCACTAGGTTCACTTAGGTCTCACGAGTCATGAGCAAGTCTAGTAGAGTCTTGTAGATCGGTACGGAGACGTCTGTGCTTATCATCGAGAGGCTACAGGGCTGTTAGGAATACTTCCCTTCTTGATTCCTCATCGTGTGATTCAATTCCTTTGAGGCTTATGCCTACATTTTCTTTGTATTCAATCTTATGCGATAATTCTTCATACGATGATCAGTAAATACCTCATACGAGACACCGTAGAGGTAATGCCTCCAAATCTTTAGCGCATGAACAATGGCTGCCAATTCTAAGTCATGAACAAGATAATTCTTCTCGTGAACTTTCAACTGTCGCGACGCATATGCAATTATATTGCCATCTTGCATTAATACTGCACCAAGCCCAATGCGAGATGCGTCACAATATACCGTATACGATCCTAAACTTGTGGGTAATACCAACACTGGCGTCGTAGTCAAAGCGGTCTTGAGCTTCTGAAAGCTTAATTCACACTCGTCTGACCATCTGAATGGGACACCCTTCTGGGTCAATCTGGTCACTGGGCTTGCTATAGATGAAAATTCTTCCACGAACCGACGATAATAACCTGCTAAACCCAGGAAACTCCGGATCTCTGTAACTGAAGTAGGTCTAGGCCAATTCTGAACACTCTCAATCTTCTTAGGATCCACCTTTATGCCTTCTGTCGATACAACATACCCCAAAAAGGCAACTGAATCTAACCAAAACACACATTTTGAAAACTTGGCTTATAACTGATTATTCTTCAAAGTGTGAAGCACACTTCGAAGATGCTGCTCATGCTCCTCTCGACTGCTAGAGTAAATTAAGATATCATCAATGAATACAACCACAAAAGAATCCAAATAAGGCTTGAACACCTGATTCATCAAATCCATAAATGTTGTTGGGGCATTTGTCAACCCAAATGACATCACTAGGAATTTGTAATGCCCATACCGAGTTTGAAAAGCTGTTTTAGGGACATCAGATACCCTAATATTCAACTGATGATAACCAGACCTCAAATCGATCTTCGAAAATACCTCGGAACCCTGAAGCTGATAAAATAGTCATCAATTCTTGGCAGCGGATATTTGTTTTTGATAGTGGCCTTATTCAACTGCCAATAGTCTATACACATCCGCATAGAGCCATCTTTATTCTTTACAAATAATACTGGTGCACCCCAGGGCGAGGCACTGGGTCTAATGAATCCCTGATCAAGCAAGTCTTGTAACTGTTCTTTCAATTGTTTCAACTCCGGCGGGGCCATACGGTATGGTGGAATAGAAACGGGTTGAGTGCCCGGAGCCAAATCAATACAGAAATCAATATCTCTGTTGGGTGACATCCCCGGTAGATCTGCAGGAAATACTTCTGGAAATTCATGAATAACTGGTACTGAGTCCACAGAAAAGACATCCACAATGGGATCGCGAATATAAGCCAAATAGGCTAGACACCTGTTCTCCACCGTACGCCGAGCTTTCATATAAGAAATAACCATGCTAGCAGAATGACCAGGAGTTCTTTTCCACTCTAACCGAGGTAACCCCGGCATAGCTAGGGTCACTGTCTTGGCATGACAATCCAATATAACATGATAAGGAGACAACCAATCCATACCCAAGATGACATCAAAATCTACCAATAGTAACCACACACGAACGATAGACATGATCTACTACAACAGAGTCTCCCACCGGTGTAGTTACACATACAGAAGCATTCAGAGAATCACAAGGTACAACCAAATATGAAGCAAAATAGGAGGACACATAGGAATAAGTAGATCATTGATCAAATAGAACTGAAGCATCTCTATGGCAAACGGAAATAATACATATGATCACGGCATCAGATGACTTGGCCTAAGGCCTAGCTGGAAAAGCATAAAATCGGGGCTGGGCCCTACCACTCTGGACTGCGTCCCTAGGACGGCCTCTAACTGGCTGGCCTCCACCTCTAACGGTCTGACCTCCACCTCTAATGGCCTAACCTTCACCTCTAATGGCCTGACCTCCACCTCTAGCTGCCTGACCCCTGCCTCTAGCTGGCTGAGCAGGCGGTGAAGCAACCAGTACCGATATGATGGCACGAGAATCTTGTCGAAACCTGTTACTCGCCAATCTAGGGCAATACCTCCTGATGTGGCCAATGTTCCCACACTCATAACACACATCCTGATGTCGTGGCTGTTGAAGCTGAAGCCGACCCAAATAGGCCGGATAACCGCTGTAGTAACGCTGGAGTGGTGATGCACTGATAGGAGCTGAATGTGCACTGAATACCAGTTGCCCAGAGTAAGGCATAATAGTATCGTAACTCCCTGAAGCACCAGGAGATACATGAAGTGTTGAATGAAACGGTCTGGGAGGATGAACCCTACCAAAATTACCTCTGCCTCCAGATGAGGAACCACTGAAACCGCCGAACTGAAAGACCTCTTATGGGACCTCTGTCCTCTCTCTTGTGCAAGAACCATCCCGATCCTCCTTGCGACATTAGCAACCGCCTGAAAAGAAATCTCATTTCCGGTCTCCTTGGCCATCTAAAGTCTGATAGGGTGAGTGAGTCTCTCAATAAACCTCCTTACTCTCTCTCCCTCCGTAGGTAGTAAAGGAGATCATGATGGGCCAAATCCATAAAACGTGACTCATACTGAGTAACTATCATACTACCCTGCTGTAGACGCTCAAATTGCTTGCGGAATTCCTCTCTCAGTGTGATAGGGAGGAACTTTTCCAGAAATAGCTGAGAGAACTGCTCCAATATAAGTGCAGGCGATCCGACTGGTCGGGTCAATATGTAATCTCTCCACCACCTCTTGGAGGAACCCGTCATCTGAAATATAGCAAAATCAACCCCACTGGTCTCAACTATACCCATGTTCTGCAGCGGTAGCGTTCAAGATAATTCTGTGGGTCCTCAGAAGGTGTACCACTGAAGTGAACTGTAAAGAGCTTGGTAAACTTATCCAGTCTCAATAAGGCCTCAAAAGACATGGCGGGCCTATCACCGATCTGTGCCGCAACAACTGGCTGAACTACCCTAACTGGCGGGGCTACTGGAGCCTGATTCTGGGAAGCCATCTGCTCCGGAGCGGGAGTAGTGGGAGTTTGTGCTCCTCCCCCAGCCTGTTAGATAGTTGGTGCCACTGAAAATGTACCATTCTGGGTCACGCCCTCCATAAGACTTACCAAATGGACTAGAGCGTCCTGAAGTACTGGAGTGGCTATGAATCCTTCTGGGACCTGAACTGGTCCAACTGGTACATTCTGAACTGGAGCCTCCTCCTAAAGGTCCACCTGAGGTTCGTCAATAGGTGCAGTTGCTCGAGCTCTGAACTGAGTTCTACCTCGGCCTCTGCCTTGGCCTCTAGCACGACCTCGGCCTCGACCTCTACCCCTGAACATAGTTGTCACCGGGGGTTCTGGTCCCTGTCCATCGGTAGAGGTATTACGTGTTCTCACCATCTGCGAGAGAATAAGAGTAAAATAGTTCAATCATCGATGATAGAATAAAATTGCACGACAGAATAAGAAAGAAGTGATATTGTTCCTAAACTTCATAGCCTCTGATAGATAAATACAGACGTCTCCGTACCGATCCTTCAGACTCTATTAAGCTTGCTCGTGACTCGTGAGACCTATGTAACCTAATGCTTTGATACCAACTGTCACGACCCAATATTCCCACCTTCGGACCGTGATGGTGCCTAACATTTCACTTGCTAGGCAAGCCAACGTTAGAATAATATTAACCAATTTTTAAATAATTTTTAAATTATTAATAATCAAAGAAACAAATATGAAAGCAAAGTTTGAAATATGGTGAATAATCCATAAAAACCCAACGGTGTCTAAATACCATCCCAGAATTGGTGTCACAATTACACGAGCTTCTAGAATAAATACAAATAAAGGTCTGAATAAATAAAGCTGTCTCGAAATAAATACATAGATAAAGTAAAATAGACGGGGACTTCAGAACTGCGGACGCCATGCATTTATACCTCAAGTCTCTTTCGAATAGCTGAAATCCGAGCAAGTCCACGGTACGCCGCTAGGACCAACTCCAAAATCTGCACAAGAAGTGCAGAGTGTAGTATCGGTACAACCGACCCCATGTACTGGTAAGTGTTGAGCCTAACATCGACAAAGTAGTGACGAAGCTAAGGCGGGTCATTTACATTAACTTATACGCAATATTAGTAACAACAACAATAATAGAAATAATTCAGGTAACTCATTTATAATAATTGAAGCCAACTCAGCAGTCATAACCAATTATCATTTCCATCAATTCTGTTGCAGCGTGCAACCCGCTCTCACAACATATTCACATTCAATTATGTTGCAGCGTGCAACCCGCTCTCACAATATATTCATTTTAATCAAGTCTGTTGCGGCATGCAACCCGATCCCCCAATATATATATATGTATGTCGACTTTAAATAAGTCTGTTGTGGCGTTTAACCCGATCCTCCAATATGGACTTTTAATAAGTCCGTTGCGGCGTGCAACCCGATCCTCCAATATGGACTTTTTAATAAGCCTGTTGCGACGTGCAACCCGATCCTCCAATATGGACTTTTAATAAGTCTGTTGCGCCGTTCAACCCGATCATTATAATTAATTCTTATAGAAGAAATTTCTCAAATAATTGCAACAATTGATATAAAATTATAAGACAACAAGCATACAATAATTATGATTTAATTATGAAACAAACAATGTCAAATAGCAAATTATTATGGAAATTAGGGAAAAAATAGGCAGTTTAATATTTAATATGCTAAATGTAAAATAACAATTAAAATACATAATTCAAATAGCATGTAACAATTAATGTAGGAATTCAAGAATTAATATTTGACAAAGAATAGGAGAGAAACAATTATTATAATAATTAATTTATGATTTAAAATAATTTATGATTTTTCAAGTAAGCAGGCAAACAATTAATTTGATGACGTATAGACACTCGTCACCTCGCCTATACGTCGTTCATATGCAATTCACATAACAAATAATTTAAGAGTTTTATTCCCTCAAGTCAAGGTTAACCACGACACTTACCTCGCTTTGCAAATTCCAATCCATTATTCAACCATAACTTTTCCTTTTAAATTTGTCTCTTAAAGCTTCAAATCTATTCACAAACAATTCGATATATTCAACACTAATCATAGGAATTAATTCCATATGAATTTACAAATTTTTCGGATAAAAATCCGAAATTTATTAAAATATTCGACAGTGGGACCCATGTCTCAAATCCCAGAAAAACTCGCGAAATCCAAACACCCGTTCCGATACGAGTTCAACCATATAAAATTTGTCCAATTCTGATATCAAATGGACCTTCAAATCTTAATTTTTTGTTTTTGGAAAGTTTTACAAAATTTCCAATTTCTTCCATCTAACTCCAAAATAAATGATGAATATAGACATGGATTTGTGAAATATAATCACTTTTGGTTAAAGAACACTTACCCAATTCAAATTCGTGAAAATCCCCCTTGAAATTGCTCAAATTCGAGATTTGAAACTCAAAAATGAGTAAAAATTGCGACTTCCGAATTTATGGGCTCTGCCCAGTCATTTTTGCATCTGCGGACAAAAGTTTCGCATTTGCAGACTCGCATTTGCGAGACAAAGCTCGCATTTGCGATGCCAGGCTGCCAGGTGAAGTTCTGCATTTGCGGGCACTCCTGTCACACCTGCGACATCCGCTTCTACGCAAAAAGGCCGCACCTGCGAAAACCCCAAGCCAGCCCAGTCCCGCATCTGCGATGGAAGGCTCGCTTCTGCGAGCTCGCACCCGCGGTCAAAAATTCGCAGGTGCGATTACACAGAACCCAAAATTTTAGATTTTGCTTAAGTCCAATTCTTGTTCCGATTTTGATTCGAATCATACTCGGGGTACTCGGGACCCCGTCCGAATATACCAACAACTCCAATAATATAATACGGACTGACTCGGGGTCTAAAATCACGTCAAACAACACTGAAATTACAATTCACACCCCGATTCGAACTTTGAGTTTTAAACTTTCAATTTGCAAATCTTGTGCCAAAACATATTAAATGAATGCGGAATGACTTCAAATTTGGCACACAAGTCATAAATGACATAACGGAGCTGTTCAAATTTCTAGAATCGGATTCCGGCTCTGATATCAAAAAGTCAACCCCGTGGTCAAACTTGAAAATCTTTAGCCTTTAAATTACTAGTTTCCGTTAAATCGTCATAACTTGAGCTAGGGACCTCCGAATTAAATTCCGGGCATATGCCCAAGTCCCAAATCACTATACGAAGCTATTGGAACTGTCAAAATACTGATCCAGGTCGGTTTGCTCAAAATATTGACCAAAGTCAACTCAGTTGAGTTTTAAGTCTCTATTTCATATTTTAATCTATTTTTCACATAAATATTTTTCGGAAAATTATACGGACTGTGCACGCAAGTCGAGGAATGATAAATGGTATTTTTTGAGGTATTAAAACATAGAATTACTTATTAAATTTAAAGATGACATTTTAGTTCATCACACGAAGCTTGATTTTTTCTAGTGTGGTAGTGTTCTCAATTGTGATGTGGTGTCATCGCCTTGTAAAATACGTTAAGGTTCGCCAGTGTTATGGTTTTCTTCAACTCGCCTTCACGACGGGGTGTTAGGAAATTGGTATAGGGGAAGAAGTCATTAGAGATCGCGGTGTGTAGTGATTCAGGATCGAAGCAGCGTTTCTAGTATTGATGTCTCGAGAAGGATGGTCGTCAGAAAGGTTTAAAGCTGGTAACGAGCTATTGGTTCAAGTGCTACAGAGACTGATTTTGAGTTAAGACAACAATTGGGCAGCGAAGGATGAGGAAGGACATGTGGAAGGTGCCTTGCGGTGGTTAGGTTCCGAAAAGTCCAAGTGTAAGAAAACAGAAGCATAGTAGTTGCTTAAAGGAGATGGTTGACCAAAGTGGGAGAGTGGCAACGTAGCACATTGGTTACGTGATAGGATGATTACACGCCTTGAGGAATGTTTGGAGTGATTTGGGATGTAAAATGGACAGTGACTAGATCTACGGACTTAAGTTGTAATATTAGTTATTATATTGAGGAAGATTGGATACAACAGAAGGGAGTTGCTTGATATGAAGAAGGATACAACATGACTTTGGATTGAAATGTATTGTCGCAGATTTAGTTGACGTCCATGAGGAGTGAACGGACTGGTTCAGCTGGTGAATGAGCTCGGACTCAGGATGATCTACTGATTTCGTAGTAATTGCACCCAGTGCAGCGACGTTGGAATATGTCAGCAAGTAATTTTCACATGTGGGTTATCTCCTGTAAGCAGGTTAGTGGTCGCGTGGTATTGACGAAGCTTCTGCGAAGAATTCTACTGGCTACCCGGTAAGAGATTTAATATGTAAATGTGGCTAGTGGTTCGGAGTGTTTATTAAAGGTTAATAGAAGGATTTCGAGAAAAAATGGCGAGTTACGTGTGCAGGATCATGTCAACAATGAAGAAAGAATCTCGATGGATTCCAAAATTTTGTAATTATAGCTTCAAGCTAAGTGAGAGAGCCCACCGTCTATGATTAGATAGCGTAGTGTCAACTTGTGCAGTTTCTGGTTATCGGTGCATTGGGGGGTCATTGCAACTAAGGAAAGAAAACATCAGTGGTAATTTGAGCAAAGTATTTGGGGAATGTGTGCCATATTTGGCCTTATCAATTCATATTTAGGTTTTTGGAAGACTCAGAGTTTATGCTTCGTGTAGATGTAATACACAAGAAAGTGAAACAGTCGGATATTTTCAACATTGTTTCAATTACAACAACCATGAGAATAATTTTTACAATATTTCAGATGTTCCTTCTGCATCGTCATCAGTTTCTATGTTAGTGGAGTAATATGTTCCCATGCTTGGTGGTAATAACAGGTATGTAAATATAGGATAATGGTAGTATGTGTTATTAAGCTTCCCTCTCATCTTTAAAGAAGAGATAATGGCAGTATGTGTTATTAAGCTTTCCTCACATCTTTAAAACTTCTTTAGTAACAACTATCCATTCGGATAAATGGAAGTGTAATAGATGTTTGCACATTTTAGCTGTGAATTACATACCTTTTTAAATATTGTCTATCTTTGCACATATGGTTGTAAACTTGTAATTGTGCTTGTTTGAAAAAGAAAGTTCATTTACTGAGCTGAGAACTTTAATCAGCAAAAGTTAAAGAGGACAACAATATTGACAATACCAAAAAAGCCAAACAAATCAACAAACAAAGGAGTCAGCAGCAAGACAACTTTCAAAGTGACAAATACAGCTTTATCTATTAATTAAATGATAATTTTTAAGTCATTCCATAAATTCAAAAGTCCAATAAATACATATGTAGAATACTTACTCCATTACTAATAAGTTAATCTTTGCCTCTAAAAAGATGGTATGACCTGATGCAGTTCTAAGATTAAAACTTAAAGACTAAGTTATTATGGAGACACGATAGTAAATCTAACAGTAGGAAAAAAAATGTAATACTTGAAGAATGAGTTAATTGAGTAATATGAGAGATAGGATAGTACCGTAGACATATAGTAATCAAGTAAACTTACCTAATATCATAACAGCAAAACTGGCTTTAGCCACATCCAAAAACACCAGCAAAATGCCTTCAACCGCATCCCAAAATAGTAAAGATAACTTTTACCGCATTCAAAAATAGCAGCAAAAAGTGGGTTCAACTACACCGCAAAACAATAGCAAAGGCGTCAATTGTAATATTTAGAAGTGGCAACAAAAATATGTTCAACAATGGTAATAAATAGTTGTAAATAGGTCTGCCACAACACTCCAAATGAACAACACTGCTTTCAATTATAAAATATATATTTTCGGAGAGCATAACAAAGTAGTGTGGGACCTATTGTAGAGTCCTTGGCTGTATTAACATTTACTTTTGCAAGAAAAACTGCCATACATGAGTACTCTTCCATCACATGTATTATATATGTATCTCTATGAGATACAAAAATCTGATCACATTATTGTGGTGCCTTAGTGCTAGTAATAATCTGGCACTATTTTAAACACTATAACTTTATATTAGAAGCTTGAGATCGATGGTTACACGAAATCAAACTTCTTTCTTTCATAATTCTTGGTTGCAATTTCATTTTTATCTATATCGTTTTTGTCACCTAAAACAAAACAAAGCATTTAGTAAAAAAGTTATAAAATTAAAAATCGAGGAAATAATCCATGAACTAATAATTGGAATATTTTAGAGTTATTACTTTATACACTTCTAATTTGATATTAGAAAGCAAATAATACTAAGTAGATATGTTGTACATCAATTAAAATTGCTAGAACTTTGCAAGAGAAAATTAAACAATGCTAAAAGATGCAAGAACAGGAGTATGTAGAAACTACACATGTATTGGACTATTTTTAGATTTTTATCAGGTGGCATAAGTCTATATAATTCGCGTCTCCTGGTCCTTTTGTCATCACATATTTTTTCAAAGGTCTGGTCATTTTCATGATTTCTATCCGCCATTAAGGCAACTTTTCTATTGCCTGAATATTTTTCTAATGACCAGTGCTTAAAAAAGGAAAAGATTATAATTTTAGCTATATGTTTATCATCGATGAATGATATGCGTACAAGGTATATACGTTAAATTGTATTGGCATATACCGCAAAGTAAAGTATCCCAAGTAAAGATATTTCTATTATATGCATAGCTACATAACTAATTTTGGATAGAATATATTACCTTGTAATCGAAAAGAGTTAAAGTATGATTTAGACGATCTGAAATGAATAAAATGAATAAATTTTTTACTCATCAAAAATAATAAAGATAAATAAATGTCAAACGATTTAGACAGACAGAGCAAATGGTATTTCAAAAATGAACAACTTTGCCAACACCTCCTTAATACGAAGAAGGTAAGTGGAAAACATTAAATCCAGCAAAAGAGCATTACTTACTATCAGTGATTTGCTACTAAAACGCACGAACAGACATCTATTACAACACAATAAAGATCGAAACCTGTAATTAAAACAAAACAAACCAAAATAGGATTCTGTCAATAATGATCTCGTATAAGTGGTTTCTATATGCTGAGTGAAAAAAAATATTTTATTTACGGACTAATGAGAAAATATGTTAGTGTATAGGTATGGACTCATCGGATGTAGCCAACAACTTTTGTTCAAAGAAGTCATAGCAACAATTAGCCGATGAATACGTTAAAGAATTACCAATAATAACTTTCTTACGCTAGCCATTTTCTGATGAACTAACACTAACAAATACATTTGAATATATTACAGAGAAGAATGATGACAAAGAAACATTAATTATAGAGAACTGAAGTAAAAAATCTCATGTAACTATGTAAAAGAAGATAGTAAAAAGAAAGAAGAGAGGAACAGCGAGGCGGCCTGCAAAGCAAACTCTCTTCTTTGGATCTCTAATAAAGAAGTTTTTAGAAAAGTCCTTTTTCCCTTCCATTTTCGCATTTTCCTCATACCTTTGATTTCTTGTGAGAATTAACTTAATTTTTTAGATGTTTACCATGAGAAGTTTTCATGCTTTCCAAAAATCACTAATACTAAAAATGAAAACCACAACATATGAATCTCCTCTATTGATAAACATACGGCTCCTAAGACATGAGCAAACAAACAACTACAATGTTACATCTAAAAGGGGGATTATTTCTTTTTATTCTAAGAAACTTCACCCCTCAACATCACTAAATATCACTAATACTAAAAGGGAAAACCACAACATATGAATCTCCTCTGTTGATAAACATATGGCTCCTAAGACAGGAGCAAACAAAATATTACATCTAAAAAGGGGATTATTTCTTTTTATTCTAAGAAACTTCACCCCTCCATTCTGTTCCCAACAACATTTTTATGTAGAGACTGGTGGCCTAAAAAGAAAGGTGAAAAGCTTTTCATACAAAGACCAAAGATGATACACATTTGCCTGCACTTAGCCCCTAAAAAATAAAAGTTTTACAAAGATTCAAACAATGACCATACAAAGGACTCAATGTCTACATTACCAATTTTACTGCATCAAAAGAGTAAAAAAATTAATTAGAAACACTTAGAATCATGGTCAGGGACAATTAGGATTTCTACAAGGTCCACCATAGTAAAAGTAGTCCCCCCCCACCACCACCACCACCACCACCACCACAAGTTGTTATTGAGTCCTTTTTTTCTCTCTTTTGGTTAAAACTCTCTTCTGTGGATCTCTAATATAAAACTTTTTAGAAAAATCTTTTTTTTCCTCTCATTTCAGCATTTCCCTCATACTTTTATTTTTTCAAATTTCTACCATCTTTGCCTTTTCTATATAGTAGACATATTATTAATACTCAAATTCAAAACATAAATAAAGATCATACAAAAATAACAGAAGAAAAAGGGTTAAGCCAAAGAACATTGGGGAGATAGTTTGACATAAATAATCTCTTTCAAATAAAATGACCCATATATTTCAGACATGAAATTTGGAAATAGTAGTAGGCTTGGGGAAAATAGTGAGGGGAAAAAGTGGAAGAAAATCAGATCTGAAATTGAAACACTCAATCAACGTGAAATCATTTTATTTTTTTGAAAAGAAGTGGAAGAAAATTAAAGAAATGTTACTGACCTAGTGGAGAAGATGAATTAAACCCACACAAGTCCTTCAAAATATACTGACTAGGAGTAAAAAAATGTATAAAAGAAACTGTTTGAGAGTTCTAGGATGTTAGGTTTGGTTGGATAAAAAAGCAGATGAAAGAGGAGGAGAATTCTAGAATATTGTAGGTTTGTAGAAATACTTATTTTTTATTATTATTTCTATTAAAAAGGCAAAGATGCCATTATTATTATTATTTTCACTAAAACGTCAAAGATGGTGGCAGGTATAATGACAAGTCTGCCCTTGGTCGACTATCTTTGCTTTTTCTATATAATAGAAATATTTTCACTAAAAAGGCAAAGATGGTGGCAGGTATAATGACAAGTCTGCCCTTGGTCGATAATCTTTGCTTTTTCTATATAATAGAAACTAGATGATACTCGTACGATGCTGTAACGACTCGACTTGTCGTTTTAAGAATTAACGCCTCGTTCAGTGACATAAGGTCTCGAGCAGTTTCGCAATATGTATTATGACCCGCGGGTGTGGTCAAGTTGAATTACTGAAGATTCGAAATTAAATTAAAAGAATAATCCTTATTTAGAAGCTTAAATGTAAAGAGTGAACCGGAGAGATGACTTTTGAGCAAACTGCTCCGGAATAGAATTTTGATGATGTCACTAGCTCCGTGTGGCGATTATAGATTTAGGAGCATGTCCAGAAAATTATTTGGAAGTCTGTAGTGGAATTAGACTTGAAATGGCGAAAGATGAATTTTTGGGAAGTTTGATCGGGGGGTTGACTTTTTAATATCGGGGTTGGAATCCGATTCTGAAAATTGGAAAAGGTTTGGTGTGCCATTTCTAACTTGTGTGCAAAATTTGAGGTCATTCGGACGTGGTTTGGGAGGTTTCGACGTCATTTGTGGAATTCAAAAATTTCTAAGTTCATTAGACTTGAATCTGTGTGTAATTCATATTTTTGGTGTTGTTGAAGGTGATTTGAAGGTTCGACTAAGTTCGTATAATGTTATGGGACGCTTTTGTATGTTTGGTTGAGGTCCCGAGGACCTCGGGTGTGTTTCGGATTATTTTGGGCTACTTTGGATGCTGATATCTAGTGTTGTTCTTCGAGTTCGCGAAGAAGAATTTGACTTCTGGGATTTTGTTCTTCGTGTTCGCGAAGGAAATCTCTGTTGTAATAGTCGGACTTTGAAGGCTCATATCTTGCAATCTATAAGAAATTTGGATATAATCCAAATATGAAAGTTGTAGCCCTTTATGTCTAATTTTCAGAAAGGTAAAGCATGGTCATTTGGAGTTGTGTACCAAAGGTTATGGTGGATACACTATAGGATGTCCGGGAAGAGTTTGGAAATCTCTGTTGCACAGGGCTGACTTTAGAAGATTATATCTCGTAATCTATAAGGAATGAGAAAATGAGCAATAAATGAAGGTTATAGACCTTTGGGTCTAGTTTCCAAAAAGTTAAACCATTTATCATTTGGAGTTTTATACAAAGAGGTATGACTATTATACTAGAGGCTATCTGAGAAGAGTTTGAAAATAGTTGTTGGAGAATTTGTTCATCGCGAACGCGAAGAACAAATCCCTGGGCAACAGAATAAAGTCCAGATTCGTCTCATTCTTCCATTTTTGGACCAAGGAAGCTCGGGTGAGGCAATTTTTCGAGAGTTTTTCAAGGAAAAAATTGGGATAAGAATTCCTAACTTGATTTTGGTTAAATAACATGAATCTAGTGTTGTTTTATCACTAAATTAGTGAATTTGGTTGAAAATGGCAGAAATCTTCTAGACTTTAATTAAAGATTTGAAGGGCGATCCGTCATCGGAATTTGATAATTTTGGAATGGTTGAACTCGTATCGGAATAGGTATTCGGATTTCGAAAAACAATTATCGAGTTCCGAGAGGCGGGGCCCGCGCTGACTTTTTAGAATAAAATTTTAATTTGGTGTTTTATTATCCGAAATTATTTTCGATGAATTTTAATGAAGTGGTACAATTAATTTGGATAGATTTGAGCTGTCNACTTACCGGAGTAAATATAATAAATTAAACAGTAAAAGATATAAGTAGAATTTACGGTAACACAGTTAAAGAAATTCTCAAAAATTTAACAGTTAAGGGAGCCATCGGCTCAAAACAAGTTAAACACAGTGAAAAATCTCTCGGGATACCGTCCCGTAGTTTCAAATGAATATGCAGTACAGGGGAATCTCCCGGAATACGTCCGTAGTCCCAAAGTAAATATGCAGTGCTGGGGGATCTCCCGGAATACGTCNAAATGGAAGTGTAATAGATGTTTGCACATTTTAGCTGTGAATTACATACCTTTTTAAATATTGTCTATCTTTGCACATATGGTTGTAAACTTGTAATTGTGCTTGTTTGAAAAAGAAAGTTCATTTACTGAGCTGAGAACTTTAATCAGCAAAAGTTAAAGAGGACAACAATATTGACAATACCAAAAAAGCCAAACAAATCAACAAACAAAGGAGTCAGCAGCAAGACAACTTTCAAAGTGACAAATACAGCTTTATCTATTAATTAAATGATAATTTTTAAGTCATTCCATAAATTCAAAAGTCCAATAAATACATATGTAGAATACTTACTCCATTACTAATAAGTTAATCTTTGCCTCTAAAAAGATGGTATGACCTGATGCAGTTCTAAGATTAAAACTTAAAGACTAAGTTATTATGGAGACACGATAGTAAATCTAACAGTAGGAAAAAAAATGTAATACTTGAAGAATGAGTTAATTGAGTAATATGAGAGATAGGATAGTACCGTAGACATATAGTAATCAAGTAAACTTACCTAATATCATAACAGCAAAACTGGCTTTAGCCACATCCAAAAACACCAGCAAAATGCCTTCAACCGCATCCCAAAATAGTAAAGATAACTTTTACCGCATTCAAAAATAGCAGCAAAAAGTGGGTTCAACTACACCGCAAAACAATAGCAAAGGCGTCAATTGTAATATTTAGAAGTGGCAACAAAAATATGTTCAACAATGGTAATAAATAGTTGTAAATAGGTCTGCCACAACACTCCAAATGAACAACACTGCTTTCAATTATAAAATATATATTTTCGGAGAGCATAACAAAGTAGTGTGGGACCTATTGTAGAGTCCTTGGCTGTATTAACATTTACTTTTGCAAGAAAAACTGCCATACATGAGTACTCTTCCATCACATGTATTATATATGTATCTCTATGAGATACAAAAATCTGATCACATTATTGTGGTGCCTTAGTGCTAGTAATAATCTGGCACTATTTTAAACACTATAACTTTATATTAGAAGCTTGAGATCGATGGTTACACGAAATCAAACTTCTTTCTTTCATAATTCTTGGTTGCAATTTCATTTTTATCTATATCGTTTTTGTCACCTAAAACAAAACAAAGCATTTAGTAAAAAAGTTATAAAATTAAAAATCGAGGAAATAATCCATGAACTAATAATTGGAATATTTTAGAGTTATTACTTTATACACTTCTAATTTGATATTAGAAAGCAAATAATACTAAGTAGATATGTTGTACATCAATTAAAATTGCTAGAACTTTGCAAGAGAAAATTAAACAATGCTAAAAGATGCAAGAACAGGAGTATGTAGAAACTACACATGTATTGGACTATTTTTAGATTTTTATCAGGTGGCATAAGTCTATATAATTCGCGTCTCCTGGTCCTTTTGTCATCACATATTTTTTCAAAGGTCTGGTCATTTTCATGATTTCTATCCGCCATTAAGGCAACTTTTCTATTGCCTGAATATTTTTCTAATGACCAGTGCTTAAAAAAGGAAAAGATTATAATTTTAGCTATATGTTTATCATCGATGAATGATATGCGTACAAGGTATATACGTTAAATTGTATTGGCATATACCGCAAAGTAAAGTATCCCAAGTAAAGATATTTCTATTATATGCATAGCTACATAACTAATTTTGGATAGAATATATTACCTTGTAATCGAAAAGAGTTAAAGTATGATTTAGACGATCTGAAATGAATAAAATGAATAAATTTTTTACTCATCAAAAATAATAAAGATAAATAAATGTCAAACGATTTAGACAGACAGAGCAAATGGTATTTCAAAAATGAACAACTTTGCCAACACCTCCTTAATACGAAGAAGGTAAGTGGAAAACATTAAATCCAGCAAAAGAGCATTACTTACTATCAGTGATTTGCTACTAAAACGCACGAACAGACATCTATTACAACACAATAAAGATCGAAACCTGTAATTAAAACAAAACAAACCAAAATAGGATTCTGTCAATAATGATCTCGTATAAGTGGTTTCTATATGCTGAGTGAAAAAAAATATTTTATTTACGGACTAATGAGAAAATATGTTAGTGTATAGGTATGGACTCATCGGATGTAGCCAACAACTTTTGTTCAAAGAAGTCATAGCAACAATTAGCCGATGAATACGTTAAAGAATTACCAATAATAACTTTCTTACGCTAGCCATTTTCTGATGAACTAACACTAACAAATACATTTGAATATATTACAGAGAAGAATGATGACAAAGAAACATTAATTATAGAGAACTGAAGTAAAAAATCTCATGTAACTATGTAAAAGAAGATAGTAAAAAGAAAGAAGAGAGGAACAGCGAGGCGGCCTGCAAAGCAAACTCTCTTCTTTGGATCTCTAATAAAGAAGTTTTTAGAAAAGTCCTTTTTCCCTTCCATTTTCGCATTTTCCTCATACCTTTGATTTCTTGTGAGAATTAACTTAATTTTTTAGATGTTTACCATGAGAAGTTTTCATGCTTTCCAAAAATCACTAATACTAAAAATGAAAACCACAACATATGAATCTCCTCTATTGATAAACATACGGCTCCTAAGACATGAGCAAACAAACAACTACAATGTTACATCTAAAAGGGGGATTATTTCTTTTTATTCTAAGAAACTTCACCCCTCAACATCACTAAATATCACTAATACTAAAAGGGAAAACCACAACATATGAATCTCCTCTGTTGATAAACATATGGCTCCTAAGACAGGAGCAAACAAAATATTACATCTAAAAAGGGGATTATTTCTTTTTATTCTAAGAAACTTCACCCCTCCATTCTGTTCCCAACAACATTTTTATGTAGAGACTGGTGGCCTAAAAAGAAAGGTGAAAAGCTTTTCATACAAAGACCAAAGATGATACACATTTGCCTGCACTTAGCCCCTAAAAAATAAAAGTTTTACAAAGATTCAAACAATGACCATACAAAGGACTCAATGTCTACATTACCAATTTTACTGCATCAAAAGAGTAAAAAAATTAATTAGAAACACTTAGAATCATGGTCAGGGACAATTAGGATTTCTACAAGGTCCACCATAGTAAAAGTAGTCCCCCCCCACCACCACCACCACCACCACCACCACAAGTTGTTATTGAGTCCTTTTTTTCTCTCTTTTGGTTAAAACTCTCTTCTGTGGATCTCTAATATAAAACTTTTTAGAAAAATCTTTTTTTTCCTCTCATTTCAGCATTTCCCTCATACTTTTATTTTTTCAAATTTCTACCATCTTTGCCTTTTCTATATAGTAGACATATTATTAATACTCAAATTCAAAACATAAATAAAGATCATACAAAAATAACAGAAGAAAAAGGGTTAAGCCAAAGAACATTGGGGAGATAGTTTGACATAAATAATCTCTTTCAAATAAAATGACCCATATATTTCAGACATGAAATTTGGAAATAGTAGTAGGCTTGGGGAAAATAGTGAGGGGAAAAAGTGGAAGAAAATCAGATCTGAAATTGAAACACTCAATCAACGTGAAATCATTTTATTTTTTTGAAAAGAAGTGGAAGAAAATTAAAGAAATGTTACTGACCTAGTGGAGAAGATGAATTAAACCCACACAAGTCCTTCAAAATATACTGACTAGGAGTAAAAAAATGTATAAAAGAAACTGTTTGAGAGTTCTAGGATGTTAGGTTTGGTTGGATAAAAAAGCAGATGAAAGAGGAGGAGAATTCTAGAATATTGTAGGTTTGTAGAAATACTTATTTTTTATTATTATTTCTATTAAAAAGGCAAAGATGCCATTATTATTATTATTTTCACTAAAACGTCAAAGATGGTGGCAGGTATAATGACAAGTCTGCCCTTGGTCGACTATCTTTGCTTTTTCTATATAATAGAAATATTTTCACTAAAAAGGCAAAGATGGTGGCAGGTATAATGACAAGTCTGCCCTTGGTCGATAATCTTTGCTTTTTCTATATAATAGAAACTAGATGATACTCGTACGATGCTGTAACGACTCGACTTGTCGTTTTAAGAATTAACGCCTCGTTCAGTGACATAAGGTCTCGAGCAGTTTCGCAATATGTATTATGACCCGCGGGTGTGGTCAAGTTGAATTACTGAAGATTCGAAATTAAATTAAAAGAATAATCCTTATTTAGAAGCTTAAATGTAAAGAGTGAACCGGAGAGATGACTTTTGAGCAAACTGCTCCGGAATAGAATTTTGATGATGTCACTAGCTCCGTGTGGCGATTATAGATTTAGGAGCATGTCCAGAAAATTATTTGGAAGTCTGTAGTGGAATTAGACTTGAAATGGCGAAAGATGAATTTTTGGGAAGTTTGATCGGGGGGTTGACTTTTTAATATCGGGGTTGGAATCCGATTCTGAAAATTGGAAAAGGTTTGGTGTGCCATTTCTAACTTGTGTGCAAAATTTGAGGTCATTCGGACGTGGTTTGGGAGGTTTCGACGTCATTTGTGGAATTCAAAAATTTCTAAGTTCATTAGACTTGAATCTGTGTGTAATTCATATTTTTGGTGTTGTTGAAGGTGATTTGAAGGTTCGACTAAGTTCGTATAATGTTATGGGACGCTTTTGTATGTTTGGTTGAGGTCCCGAGGACCTCGGGTGTGTTTCGGATTATTTTGGGCTACTTTGGATGCTGATATCTAGTGTTGTTCTTCGAGTTCGCGAAGAAGAATTTGACTTCTGGGATTTTGTTCTTCGTGTTCGCGAAGGAAATCTCTGTTGTAATAGTCGGACTTTGAAGGCTCATATCTTGCAATCTATAAGAAATTTGGATATAATCCAAATATGAAAGTTGTAGCCCTTTATGTCTAATTTTCAGAAAGGTAAAGCATGGTCATTTGGAGTTGTGTACCAAAGGTTATGGTGGATACACTATAGGATGTCCGGGAAGAGTTTGGAAATCTCTGTTGCACAGGGCTGACTTTAGAAGATTATATCTCGTAATCTATAAGGAATGAGAAAATGAGCAATAAATGAAGGTTATAGACCTTTGGGTCTAGTTTCCAAAAAGTTAAACCATTTATCATTTGGAGTTTTATACAAAGAGGTATGACTATTATACTAGAGGCTATCTGAGAAGAGTTTGAAAATAGTTGTTGGAGAATTTGTTCATCGCGAACGCGAAGAACAAATCCCTGGGCAACAGAATAAAGTCCAGATTCGTCTCATTCTTCCATTTTTGGACCAAGGAAGCTCGGGTGAGGCAATTTTTCGAGAGTTTTTCAAGGAAAAAATTGGGATAAGAATTCCTAACTTGATTTTGGTTAAATAACATGAATCTAGTGTTGTTTTATCACTAAATTAGTGAATTTGGTTGAAAATGGCAGAAATCTTCTAGACTTTAATTAAAGATTTGAAGGGCGATCCGTCATCGGAATTTGATAATTTTGGAATGGTTGAACTCGTATCGGAATAGGTATTCGGATTTCGAAAAACAATTATCGAGTTCCGAGAGGCGGGGCCCGCGCTGACTTTTTAGAATAAAATTTTAATTTGGTGTTTTATTATCCGAAATTATTTTCGATGAATTTTAATGAAGTGGTACAATTAATTTGGATAGATTTGAGCTGTCCGGAAGTTGATTCAAGCAAGAAGGCAATTTTAGAATATCAGCATAACTTCAATAAGGTAAGTATCTATCACGACCCAAATTATCCCTCCGTAAGGGGTCATAATGGCACCTAGTCTTTACGACTAGGTAAGCTTAATATTTGCGAAATATATAAAGAAAACACAATATTTTAAAGATAAATAGCATATTATAAATAGCCAAGAGTAGCACCACTCGACATATACAAAATAGTTTTCCAAGACTCGGAATATCACTAAGTCACAAGTTGCTATAATCTATGTAGCTCTATACAAAAGTCTGAAGATAATAAGGAAAGTCTCTAGACGAGGGAGTAGAAGGGGACTCCGAAGATCAGCGGATGCAAGCAGAAGTACCTTGAAGTCTCCTAGAATCAGCAGCACGC
>AWOL01S0014417.1:0-24544 GCA_000715115.1 Nicotiana otophora
CTCGGGCCGAGTATGGTACCGGGTGCCGGCCACGTCCCTTCAGGTTTGGGGCGTGACACTTCATTTTCTTGGAAAGAAATCCATTGTGTTTAAAGCCTTCATTACTAATTAACCTAAAGTTGTGATTTCCATTATATTCTATTTGTTGATATTTATGATGATGATCCATGAAAGGGAGGAAATGAAAGTGTGGAATATGAAATACGGCTATTGGGCCAAGAATGAAGAATCATATGTATGGCCAAGAGTGCCAATGAAATAATGATGTTAAAAGGGCCAGTGAGGTAATATACGGTATGAAAGGTTATGAGGTAAATGCATTTGTATTGTTGTTTCCTTTGTAAGTAAATCAATAATATTTTTGGGAGTATCGATAGTCACTGAGGAAGGGTAGGTTGAAATTACCTAACCCTGAAACTACACGTGTTGATGTAGGAATGGATTGTAATTATTCCCCTTATTTGGGATGAGATTAATGTGATAAAATTATTCCCCTTAACTGAGATGAGATGATTCATATAAAAGGATAATATCAATCCACACGGTATTGTGGTGAGACGGCCTAGCTTATCGAGTCGTGATCGGACACCATGTCGCATACATGGAGGTGATTGTGGTAGAAATTGTAATTGTAATTGTAATTTTCAGTGTGGTTGATGTCTCGAATGAGACAGCCTAGCCAATCGGGTCGTGATTGGACACCATGTCTCACACATGGTTGTGATTGTGTTGGAATTTGTAATTGAATTTGTGATTGTGGTTGATGTCTCTAATGTGATGGCCTAGCCGATCGGGTCATGATCGGACTCCGTGCTAAAAGTACGGTGGTATTGGTATTGAGAGTGCTTGTGGTTGATGTCTCTAATGAGATGGCCTAGCCGATCGGGTCGTGATCGGACTCCATGGTAAAAGTATGGTGGTATTGGTATTGTGAACAATCGTATTGTAAACATTGGTATTTTGAACGATGGTATTATGAACAGTGGTATATCGGTGCTAATGATCTCCTAAACAAAAATTGTATATGAAGTTCATATTTTGAAAATTATTATGTTTTATTTGGACATTTGGATATTATTGATTGTGACTTGTTGTTTATATGTCTTGCCTTTTCTTATATGGGCATTCTATTTTGAAAGAGGAATTTTAGCTATACATGCTAGTGCTATTCGACAGTACTAACATCGCTTTTGCCGAGGGCGCTGCATATTTAATGGATGCGGGTGGTTGTACAACAGGCGATATTGATCAGTGATAGCGGTACACTCTCTTCAGCTGACTTGGTGATCCCCACTTCATTTCGGGGTCATGTATCTTTTGTTTTTCATGTACTTTGTGGTTGAGGTATAGCCGGGGCCTTGTAGAAAGAATTTCTATATTTCCCTTTTGTTGTACTTAGAGGCTCCGTAGACAAGTTGTGGGTGGTATTTAATGAGGAAACTGAATTAGAAATGTTGGTATTTGGAAATCATGTTTTTCATTAATGAAATGAGATGTTGGTATCTGGAAATCAAGTTGCTAATGGAAATGAAATGAGAGTTGCTAATTAAATCTTTTCAATGTTTGATTAATGGAGTACATCACCTCTTTCGGGGTCATGTATCTATTGTTTCTCATGTACTTTGTAGTTGAGGTATAGCCGGGGCCTTGTTACCGGAATTTCCATATTTCCCTTTTGTTGTACTTAGACGCTCCGTAGAAAAGTTGTGGGTGGTATTTAATGTGGGGAATTGAATTAGAAATGTTGGTATTTGGAAATAATGTTTTACATTAATTGAATTAGAAATGTTAGTATTTGGAAATCAAGTTGCTAATGGAAATGAAATGAGAGTTGCTAATGAATTTTTTTCAATGTTTGATTAATGGAGTACATCTCCTCTTTATTCATGGATGAGTTTGGGTAGAAGGAAATCTAATAGGCTTGCTCGGCCGGTTTCACTCGGTTGAGCGCCGGTCGTGCTTCCTGAGTTTGGGACGTGACACAAACTAAACCCTTGGCGACCTTAAACCATTATTCTAGGATGTGATAGAATGAATATGACCATAGATATCCTACCCAATAAGTTTGATCATGTAATGATAATTTCTCTTTGACAGGCTGGACCCACTACTATCGGTAGATTTAATACAAGGAGGAACAACGGGGTTCGAGAACAAGGCTGAGCATTGTTCATGAATTCATCAATGTGCCGAGTAGGGCATTACATGAGGTTATATCCTAAGAGATGTGAAGGTTACTACCAATAGTGCTAAACTGATTATTTATTGTGATAACATCATTGATTCGGCAAATGAGGCATAGAGTTAATTAGTACACATAGATAATGTGGAAACCATGTATATTATCCTATCATGTAAAAGAGGTGAGTCATTAGCATCGGTTATTCTTGGAAGGAGATGGGATATGCAAGGGATAGTTACAATTGTTCCATTCCATATGTGCCTTTCCCGACAATAGTAAGCTCTAAGGAGAAATAGTCAAGTACGTGACACTAGTTGACTCCTTGAGTATAGGGAAAATCAGTTTAGCTCAAAATGAGAAGATTCTTGCACCATGAATGTGTTAGTGATTTCAAAAATACATGAAGCTGCGTTATTCCCTTGACAGTATTTGACACAAGAAAACTATGCCCCAAGCCTACCTTGCTGAAAAAGAGGTTGGTCACTAGTGGGATTATTATTACGACAACTTATTCCTTCCCGATGGTTGATCCTATATAAGAGTACTAGAGATACGATAAACTTGACCATTAAACTAAATATGTTCATGATAGGTGCATAATAATCTGGAATATCTAATTCCAACCTTTCACGAGTGAGACCATGTACCCAGGACATCTTAATATTGGGGTTAAATCATGCATTGGTTAGAAAGGTTCTAATGGGTAATATGATGCTCGGGGGAAAAAGATAAATAACTCCTATCCACCCAGGGATGTAGAACATTAAGGGTAGTAAACCTTCCACACAAGACAATGACATACTCAATGATTTACTAACTAAGGAACATAGTCAGTACATATTTCTGCTATAATAACTGCCAAACTGCAATGCCTGACCACATCATGGGCAACTACAATACTAGGAACAAAGTGGGCTACTTAATGCGGAATGTCCTAAGTGGCCATAAAAGTCATACTAAGATGGGCAAACAATAGATATTCTTATGATGAATTTGTGAGGATCCCAAGTTTCAGAGTAACTTTATGCAGACAATTGACCCTATCACTTGACATGTACACATATAATAGGTGTTGAGATATGCTTTTATGTTACTTGGATATGGAAAAGGATCTATGATTATATTCACAAAGGGAGCAAAGTGACTATTCAAACTATAGGCGTCACATGCACTGGAAAGAGAGAGTGGATCAAGGATCTCAACACTGGGTTGCTTTACATTGTACTTGAGGCCATATAGGTAAACTTTACGACGGTGCATGCATAAGCACAAGGGAGTAGACGTTATCCATTTAGAACAAAAGGCTCTCTAAGGAATTCAATAGGTATAGTCCCTTGTGGAGAATTTTGGGAAGCATGTTGGAATTATTAACCTTGTCTTATGGCTCAATTCAAAGAAATCATTATAGAAATCAATTCCTCAAGAGGTTGCAAGTAAGATAATTTTGATAAGGAGGCTTCGCAAATGTTATGTCTCGTTCAAAAAGTTGATACAGGGAACATCTCATAAAGTTGTTCCGGTTCTATCCCAAATTCCATAGCAACATAAGGAATAACATATGACAAAGTGGAACCGGGGTCAATACGAACATATACATCTTGAGATTGGACAGTCAATATACTTGTAACCACATATGGAGAAGCCTTCAACTTTTGACGCGTCCTCATAGCATAAAAGTTGTTGGGCTCTCCCGAGCTCTTGATACCACCCCTAGCTGCTCCATGCCTTGCGAGCGCTAAAGTGCCTCAGCTGGGTGAGGCGTTGTGGATGTAGTAGTTGTAGAACTGGTTGGTTGTGCTGCATCCCTGCCCATGCTCTACAAGACGAATGGCAATCTCTCTGAATGTGACCCCTCATAACACACTCGTATAATACATTGGTACCATAGTGACATCTCCCACACTTCACACAATAGGGATGAGGTCTGCTAAACTGACTCGTCCCACTAACCTGATATTCACACTTTTTGCATACACCATAAGCTTCCCCCTTATCCTCCCTTCGAGCCTCCATGGCGGAAGTAACAATCTCTCTACCGGCTTGCGGTGTGGGCCTTTGGAATTTGCCAAACCTTCCACCCCTAACATGATGCTGCTCATACTCACAACATGACGCCAAATGTTCTTTTCCGCATATATGGCAGACCATGGTGGGTGTACCAATCCAAAATCCTTCAAAACCGAAAATTTTTGGAAATTAGAAGAGTTTGACAAATGTTGAGTTCCTTGGTTCTAAATTGATTATAGATGGATCCTAATGAGTTAATTTATGTTAGTATCTCATGTACATACTCAGTTGCTCCATAAAATGGTGATAGGCTCCTCTGTCCAACCCATGGACAACGAGCGTCAGATTACTTTTGTGATTCTGTTCATGGTTTCCTTCATGATCTCCTAAGTCCATATGATGTTTCCATATGTCTTATGCCTCATACATGCTTACAGTGATTATGCTTGAGGAATATATTCCATAACACCAGCAAGGCCTATTGTGAAAATGGGTAATTAGCAAGATAATATTTGGGCATGAGAGTTGTTTATTTTACATGCATGTGTTATCAAAGGGGTGCGGGAAGATTGTTGAACTAAAAATGGTAAGGAATGGGTTGTAGGATGATGGAATCCTCCATAAAAGGATATTGAAACCTTAATACACAATTAGTGTTAGATAAAATGCTCAAATAGAACCATGATCATCTTCCTAATTTTGGTCCAACTTATTATATTTATCAAATAGATTGAAGTATCTAGGAATTTCGGAACATTTTAGAGTTTAAGGAATCTCAATTTAGTTATGTTGGCTAAACTCTTCTTTAAGAATTGGAACCTCAATATCCTTGTAAGTTCCAAGATATTTCTTATAAGTTAAGTATTCCGAATAAGTTTTGTGACAAAGATATATGTTCACTTCCTGTTACAAATGCTCTTATCATATTGTATTATAAATTGAGGATGTGTTCCAAATTATGGATTGTGTATCTACGTGTTATGATTCCAAGTCATGATTTATGTGGAAAACTATGATACCAAATTGTGTAGAGATTGTGATTGGGGTTACACCTCCACCCGCATATATTGGGGTTAGGCGGCAGGGCCGCTTTGTGTATGATTTTGGTATTGTTGTTGCACCACCACCCACCTATATATATTGGAGTTGAGCGGCATGAACACTTTGTGTAGGTATTGGTATCGTTGATGCATTTCCACCCCCATATATTGGGATGAGGCAGCGGGGTCGCTTGTGTGAAAATGGGTATCGTGTTTACACCTCCACCCGTATACATTGGGGTGAGGTAGCAGGGCCGCTTGAGTAAATATTTGGTATTATGCTTATACCTCCACCTGCATACATTCGGGTGAGGCGGCGGGGCCGCTTTGTCTGAAAATGGTTATAGAGGATCTCATTTTAAATTCTATAAATGTTAATGACAGCCTTTGATGAGCTTGCTTTGGTTTAAACGGCTATTTATGCTATTCTATTGTCACATGTATTCATCATATTCATACTGTATTTTCGATTTCTTAAATTGGTGTTTGGTTTGCATACTAGTACTATTCGATATGTACTAACGTCCCTTTTGCCGGGGGCGCTACATCTTTAATGGATGCAAGTGGTTCCATAATCGAGGATGTTGATTTGTGATTGCAGTGCTCATTCTTCCCAGTTGACTTGGTGAACCCCATCTCATTCCAGGGTTGTCCATCATTTGTTTAGTATGTGTTATCGTATTTTGAGGTATAGCCGGAGCCTTGTTGTAGGCACTATCATTGTACTCTTTGGTATTTTAGAGGCTCCGTAGACTAAGTGTGGGTTGTATATGGGTGTTGGGAATGATAAACAAATTATGTTGTGATTAAATCACTTGTTCCACTTTTAACCATGAAGGTGTGTGTGTGTTTTGGGAACTTAAAATGAAGTAATATATGGTAAGAAATTTGTATTGGAGACATTATCATCTTATTGTCTAATTAACGAAAATATGTATCCTATTTATTTATGGATGAGTCTGGGTAGAAGGAAATCTAATAGGCTTGCTCGTCCGGGTTTACTCGGTTGAGCGTCGGTCGCGCCCCCCAGTTTTGGGGCGTGACATCAGATAACTATAAAACTGAACTAGCCTCATGTATTGTATTGCAATGTACACTGTAGCTATATACGCATACATAACATGCTTGACTGGTGTTATGGGCTGCACCCCCCTACCCACCCACCCAAGCAAGTAAAAATATAATCAACAAGCCCGGCTAGTATTTTGGGCTATATCCCCCAGCATTTAATCAATAGGCATTGCTGGTGTTATGGGATATATCCCTCAAGCATAATCAATGTAAGCATTTTTGGGGCATAAGACGTGTGGAAACATCATATGGACTCAAGAGATTATAAAGGAAACCATGAACAGAATCACAAATGTAATCTGACGCTCGTTGTCCATAAGTTAGACAGAGGAGCCTATCACCATTTTACGGAGAAACTGAGTATGTAGATGAGATACTAAGATAAATTAACTCAATAGGATCCCTCTATAATCACTTTAGAACTAACGAACGCAACATTTTGTCAAACTCTTCGAATTTCCAAAAATTTTGGGTTTTGAAGTATTTTGGATTGGTACACCCACCCCGGTCTACCCGATATGCGGGACGGAACATTTGGTGTCATGTTGTGAGTTTGCGCAGCAGCATTTTAGGGGTGGCGGGTTTGGCAAATTCAAAAGGCCTACACCGCAAGCCGGTAGAGAGATTGTTACTTCCGCCATGGAGGCTCGGAGGGAGGATAAGAGGGAATCTTATGGTGTATGCAAGAAGTGTGAATATCAGGTTAGTGGGGCGAGTCAGTTTAGCAGACCTCATCCTAGTTGTGTGAAGTGTGGGAGATTTCATTCGGGAGTATGTCACTACGGTAACAATGTATGCTATGAGTGTGTTATGAGGGGTCAAATTCAGAGAGATTGTCGTTCGTCTTGTAGAGCATGGGCAGGGATGCGGCACAACCAACCAGTTCTATAGCTACTACATCCACAACACCTCCCCCAGTTGGAGGCACTATGGTGCTCTCAAGGCGTGGAGCAGCTAGGGGTAGTATCAAGAGCTCGGGAGGGCCCAACAAGTTTTATGCTATGAGGAGGCGTCAAAATTTGGAGGCTTCTCCATATGTGGTTACGAGTATATTGACTGTCCAAACTCAAGATGTATATGCTCTTATTGACCCCGGTTCCACTTTGTCATATGTCATTCCTTATGTTGCTATGGAATTTGGGATAGAATCGGCACAACTTTATGAGACGTTCTCTGTATCCACTCTTTGAATGAGACATGTCATTTGTGAAGCCTCTTTATCACAATTATCTTACTTGCAACCTCTTGAGGAATTGATTTCTATAATGATTCCTTTTAATTGAGTCACAAGCCCAGGTTAATAATTCCAACTTGCTTCTCTAAATTCACCACAAGGGACTATACCTATTGAATTCCTAAGAGAACCTTCTGATCCAAATGGATAATGTCTACTCCCTTGTGGTTATGCATGCACCGTCGTAAAGTTTACCTATGTGGTATCAAGTACAATGTAAAGCTACCCAGTGTTGGGATCCTTCTCGAGCCACTCTCTCTTTCTTGTGCATGTGATACCTATGGTTTGAATAGTCACTTTTCTTCCTTTGTGAATATAGTCATAGATCCTTTCCCCTATCCAAGTAACATAAAAGCATATCTCAGCACCTATTATATGTGTACATGTCAAGTGAGAGGGTCAACTATCTGCATAATGTTTCTCAGAAACTTGGGATCCTCAGAAATGCATCATAAGAATATCCATTGTTTTCCCATCTTAGTATGACTTTTATGGCAACTTAGGACATTCCGCATTAAGTAGATCACTTTGTTCCTAGTATTGTAGTTTCCCATGACGTGGCCTGGCATTGAAGTTTTGGAGTTATTATAGCAGAAATATGTCAAGCTCATAACAAAAGTTCATTTTCTCTTTAAACATCTACAACATATACTGACTGTGTACCTTAGTTAGTAAATCATTGAGTATGTCATTGCCTTGTGTGGATGGTTTACTACCCTTAATGTTCCACATCTCTTGGTGGATAGGAGTTGTTTGTCTTTTATCCCCGGAGCACCATGTTACCCATTAGAACCTTTCTAACCAATGCATGATTTAACCCTAATATTAAGATGTCCTAGGTACATAGTCTCACTCGTGAAAGGTTGGAATTTGATATTCCTGATTATTAGGCACCTATCATGAACATATTTAGTTTAAGGGTTAAGTTTATCGTATCTCTAGTCCTCTCATATAGGATCAACCAACAAGAAGAAATAAGTTGTCGTAATAATAATCCCAGTAGTGACCAGTCTCTTTTTCAGTCGGGTAGGCTTGGGGCGTAGTTTTCTTTTGTCAAATACTGTCAAGGGCGTAACGCAGCTTCAGGTATTTTTGAAATCACTAACACATTCATGGTGCAAGAATCTTCTCATCTTGAGCTAAACTGATTTTCCCTATACTCAAGGAGGCAACTGGTGTCACGTACTCCTTAGAGCTTACTATTGTCGGGCAAGGCACATATGGAATGGAACAATTGTTACTATCCATTGCATAACTCGTCTCCTTCCATGAATAATTGATTCTAATGACTCACCTCTTTTACATCATCAGATCATGTACATCGTTTCCACATTATCTGTGTGTACTACATAACTTTATGCCTCATTTGTTGAATTAATGATGGCATCACAATAATTAATCATGTTAGCACTATTTGTAGTACCCTTCACATCCCTTAGGATATAACCTCATGCAATGCCCTTCTCGACACATTGATGAATTCCTGAACAGTTCTAGCTCAATCTCAAACCTCGTTGTTCCTCATTGTATTAAATCTACCGATAGTAGTGGGTCCATCCTGTCAAAGAGAAAGTATCATTCTATGATCGAACCTATTGGGTAGGAAATCTATAGTCATATTCATTCTATCACATCCTAGAATAATGGTTAAATGTCACTAAGGGTTCAATATGTGTCACGCCCCAAACTCGGGGAGCGCGACCGGCACTCAACTGGGTGAACCCGGCCGAGCAAGCCTGTAAGATTTCCTTCTACCCAAACTCAGCCATGAATAAAGAGAAGATTTACTCCATTAATCAAACACTGAAAACATTTCATTGGCAACTCCTATTTTATTTTCATTAGCAACTTCATTCATAATTTCCAAAATATTACGAGTTTATAGAATTAATGAAAAACATGATTTCCAAATACCAACATTTCTAATTCAATTCCACACATTAAATACCACCAACAACTTGTCTACGAAGCCTTTAAGTACAACAAAAGAGAAATATGGAAATGCCGGAAACAAGGTCCCGGCTATACCTCAACTACAAAGTACATGAGAAATAAAAGATACATGACCCCGAAATGAAGTGGGGCTCACCAAGTCAGCTGAAGAGAGTGTACCATTGTCACTGATCAATACCGCCTGTTGTAAAACCACATGTATCCATTGAAGATGCAGGTGCCCCGACAAAAGGGACGTTAGTACCGTCGAATAGCACTAGTATGTATCTATAAAAGTCCTCTTTCAAAATAGAATGCCCATATAAGAAAAGGCAACACATAGAAAGAACAAGTGACAATCAACAATATCCAAATGTTCAATTAAAACATAATAATTTTCAAAATACTAACTTCATATACAATTTTTGGTTCAGAGATTATTAGCACCGATATACCACTATTCACAATACCAATACCACCATACTTTTAGCACGGAGTCCGATCAAGACCTGATCATCTAGGCCATCTCATTAAAGACATCAACCACAATCACTCTCAATAACAATACCAACGTACTTTTAGAACAGAGTCCGATCACGACCCGATCGGCTAGGCCATCCCATTAGAGACATCAACCACAATAAAAATTTCAATTACAATTTCCAGCACAATCACCATCATGTGTGCGACATGGTGTCCGATCATGACCCGATCAGCTAGGCCGTCTCATTCGAGACATCAACCACAATCACAATTACAATTACAATTTCAAGCACACTCACCATCATGCGTGTGACATGGTGTCCGTTCACGACCCAATCAGTTAGGCCGTCTTACCACAATACTGTGTGGATCGACATCATCCTTTTTTATCAATCATCTCATCACAATTAAGGGGAATAATTTTATCGCATCAATCTCATCCCAAATAAGTGGAATAATTATAATACCTTACTACACCGACACGTGTAGTTTCGGGGTTAGGTAATTTCAACCTACCCTTCCTCGGTGACTATCGATACTCCCAAAAATATTTTTGATTTGCTTACAAAGGAAACAACAATACAAATGCATTTACCTCATAACCTTTCATACCGTATATAGCCTCATTGGCACTTTCAACACTTCCAACATCATTATTTCATTGGCTCCCTTGGCCATATATAGAATTCTTCATTCTTGGCACAATGGCCGTATTTCATATTCCACACTATCATTTCTTCTCTTTCATGGATCATCATAATAAATATCAACAAATAGAATATTTCGAAAATCATAACTTTAGGTTCATTAGTAATGAAGGCTTTAAACACAATGGATTTCTTTCCAAGAAAATGGAGTAAAATGATTGGCAATTGAAGCACAAGTTAAAATCATAAACAAGTAACACATCATTAATTCTTGAAATACACTTTCCCAAAAAGGGCAATACACCATTTCAACTCCTGAATATATAAGTTCAAAACACATTGGAAATACTTACAAAGCATAACATTAGATAAAATATCCATATTTGGGCATGACATGAGTACATAAGCTTTTAGGCAAATCTATTATCGAAGTCAATTCGGAATAGTTAAATCAAACCTCATTTCATAACCTTTCTCACATCATTTCATTTCATTGGCACCATTGGCCACAAGTATAACTTTCATTCTTGGCACGGTGGCCACAATTGATAACACCAACTCACTGCTTTCACTTTCGAGCATCTTTATACATTATCAACACCAAGGAATTTCCAATCAAGACTTTAGGTACGCATATGAGCAATTATAGGTCTTAAACATATCGAGTTTTTCTCACACAATTTGGCATAATAGCTTTCATTTGATACACGACTCAAAGCTATAACATTTTAATACGCAACCCATACTTTCAAATTTACGGGAACATTACAGAATTCGATTATAAGAGAGAAATTATTGCCAACATACCTCACTTTGAGCTTTCCTTATATTACTACAACGTTCCGGAAATTCTAACAATCCTAATCTCTTTTGAGACATAACAAAATTGAACACAAATTAGGAAGATATTCATGGTTTCAGCTCATTTGAGCATTATTCAAACATTAGGTGTGTAAATTTGGCTACAAGGTTATTCTACAAGATTTCCTTCACTCCTCAACCCAATCTTTACTTATTTTAGCTCAACAATCTACCCACAAACCTTATTAGTACAAACATGTATAAATAATACTCTTACACCCAAGAATCATACTTCCCATCACCCATCTTTTACCCCAAACTCGAAATTAAAGACTAGGGTATGGAACCTTACCTCTTAGATGAAGATCTTGTGATTAACTTCCTTGATTCTTGGAGATTGATGCAAGATTGGATGATTAGAATGTTAGGTTCACTCTTTCTCTCTCTAAAATGCTCTTATATCTCTCTAAAATATCAGGTTTTAGCTCAAGAAATGACTTAACCCCTCTCTATACCCGAACTTGGGGGTATTAAATAAGCTCTACATGTGCTTCTGCGCACCTGGGCAAGTGGCTGCACATCTGAGGCAAAAACTCTCAAATATGTGTGGTCGCACAACTGGGCACGCATATGACACAGGCCCAGTACAATGGCAATAGCTTTAGATAGAAATATCCAAATGACAAACGGTTTGATGCATTGGAACTATACGCAAAGGGCTTTAATTTTATAGGTAGATCACCACCTAAGTCAGTATATTGAGGGAGTTCTATTCATTTGAAGTTGGGTCTTGTGCCAATTGAAACATCCTTTCCACTTAACTTCTTCCACACAAGTTATTGCCATTCACAAAACTCCTTAGTATGTTCCAACACACCTTAAACATACATTATCAATTCACAATTATGTGGCTTTGTCCCGTAGGTCTCCTTTAATACTCAAATACATTATTCCCAAATACAGTTGGTGCACTTTAAAATCATAAATCATTAGGAACGCTTTACGGGGCCTTACAGTTTGGGTGTTCGACATAGAGATTTGGAGTTGAAGGAAGTGAACAGGTTATTCTTAATATTTTCTCCATGAAGATATTATGTGAATTGTTAATAAAGGTAAATTAGGTGTAGTGCACATTGGGCCTTATGGAATCTTGAAGGAAATAGGCCAAACTACGAGTATGATCTACGTCAAAGAGGGTAATTGGAAGACCTTTTGTCTATCGTTCAGGTGGAAGTTATTGAAGTTAAAGTAGATAATTGGCTTGTGAGGGATACCTTATGGTCATCCTTGTTAGATAAGTCTGAAAGTTGGGATTGCCTCCGTCAAAGTGCTATAGCTAAGTCAGTGAGTCGAGGAGGTTGTCTCAAAGGCCGAGTGTGTTGTGGAGAGGAAATATTCTTACTTGTTTGTAGAGCCAAATAGTTGTGGTTAAAAAGGTACTTTCTATGTGTTATGATTTAGTACAGTTCATGTCAAGGTAGCACTTCTAATAACGTAATGCCCATAATATTAAGGTTGATGTTATTAATATATATTTTGATGCTTTATTGAATTGTGGATGTGTTGTTAGGAGTTATTTTGGTGGTTATCTGGCAAGTGGTTATGCCCAATTAAAGGGGAGACTCTGCCGAAATTTCTTGCAATTTGGGGAGTTAGCCAAATATTTGAGCTTTTGGTGTGTGGATAAAGATTTAAGTCACATTGGGTGTCTGTGGAGGACTCTAACCCTCATTTGAGGACAAATGATCCTAGGCGAGGGAGAATGTAAGGCCCCGTTAAAATTTCCTAATTATTTAAGATCTTAAAGTTGTAAGGCCCCGTGAAAAGTTATCCTACAAATCAGGGTTACGTGATGCTGGGGCTGGTGTAGAGGTTAATAATAGTAGATATTCTTCATGACTTGCGTGCCGCAGTTCGGACTTTTTGGAACGAACAGTGCGCTGGGGAGTTGAAGGAAAATATTGGGAAGAAGTAGGCATTTCTGTGGCCCATTCTGCGACCGCAGAATCACTTTGCGGACCGCATAATGGTCGTAGTGTGTTGCAGTTTTCTAGGTCATCTCGATGTCATTTTCGCAGCCCATTATGCGACCGCATAACCATTTTGCGCGCCGCACTCTTGTCGCATAGCAAACTTTGAGATTTTTTGGAGGGAGGTTCTACAGTGCATTATACGACTGCGAGAACCAATATGCGGGCCGCATCGTGACCGCAGACCTGGTCATTTCCTTTCTAGTTTTGGCACCCAAATTATGCGGCCGGTATGCGGACTGCATAACCATTCTGTGGTCGCATATGTGACCGCATATCATGCTCCGAGGCTTCAATTTTGGGGTTTTTAAACCCGAACCTATTTCATTAAAACATATGTTATGGTCCATTTTGAGCTTATTTCTGATACTTTTAGAGTAAGAGAGAGTTCCTAGAGTTGGAGAGTGACCTTCAACGTATTACCCATCAATTCTTGCTCAATAATTGAGGATTAATAAGGGAGTCTTCATCGTAAAGGTAAGAACGTATGTCCTAGCTCTCAATTTCGTAAATTTACAAAACATGTAATAATTAGAGAGACAATTATTGGGTGTGGGGGTTGTTGTCTTGCATGCATGTGTTCTTGAAGTATATGGGAAGGTTGTGAGCTAAAGATGGTAGAAAATGGGTTGGCGAATGATGGAATCTTTCACAAAGGACATTGAAACATTGATGCACAAAATGACTTTGTAATCGTGATCACTAGTGCCATTGAATTCAAATGATATGAAAGAAGTATGATGTGAGATGATTGACTAAAAAAGGTAACGTCTTGGGTGAGACGGCCTAGCCGATCGGGCCGTGATCGGACGCCATGCCACCCACATGGTGGTACTGTGCTGGAAATTATGATGAAATTGTGGTTATTGTTGATGTGGCAAGTGAGACAACCTAGCCGATCGGGTCGCGATCGGACTCCGTGTAAGAATACGGTGGCATTTATTATGGTATATCAGTTCTAAAGATCACCCAACCTAATAACATGGAAATTGACTTGAAAACTTATATGATCTTTACCTTGATGTTTTAATAGTATTTTAAGCTCTTATTGAATTCTTGATTGTTGCTCTATTATTAGTATTCATTCTATTAAGATTGTGTTCTGCTTAACATATTAGTGCTATTCGATGGTACTGATGTCCCTTTTTGCTGGGGGTGCTGCATCTTTAAATGGATGCAGGTGGTTACATAGCAGGCAGTGTTGATCAGCGATAGTGGCACATCCTCTTCCCAGCAGACTTGGTGAGCCCTATTTCATCCCGGGGTCACGTACTGTATCTTTTGTTCATATATTATCACGTCTCAAGGTATAGTAGGGGCCTTGTCACCGGCACTATCATAGACTCTTTTGTATTTTTTAGAGGCTCTATAGACACTATGTGGGTTGTACATGGGTGGTAGAAAAGTGAAACACGTTATGTTGTGTATTTTGAGACTTAATAGTGTAGTAACTAATGAAACGATCAAATGTTGTATGTATGAATTTCCTCTAGCTCATGCATTCCTTTATCTTTCAGTACATGGCACCTAAGAAGAGAGTAATAATTAGCCAAGGAGCCAATGTCGCCTTGGGAGTGGCAGTTGACCCATTACTTGGTGATGCGGGTGAATACCCGAGGGGTGAGGAATATCACCCGACAGCTACACTGCCTGAATCCACTACACCTGACCAGGCCACACCAGTTCCTGCACCTACTGAGGGTGCAGCGGTTCCTCCAACTGATATTCCGGTTCCACCACCAGCTCTAGCTTCCCATTCTGGTATTTTTGATGTTGATCTTAGGGGAGCTATCCATATGTTGACACACATAGTGGCTTCTCAAGCCCAGAGATTAAATGTTGCTCCAACTTCTTCTAGCCAACAAGGGAATTCTAGTTGTTCTAGGGTGAACAGATTTCTTCAGTTGGATCCTCCGGTGTTCACGGGTGCTAATCTCGAGGATGATACACAGGACTTTAGTGATAAGATGCATATGACTCTCCGAGTTATGCGCACTACCGAGACGGAGGGAGTAGAGTTGGCCGCCTACCACCTGAAAGGGGTAGCCTATTCTTGGTTTGAGCTATGGGAGGACTCTCGGGAGGAGGGGAGCCCTCCAGCGAGGTGGAGCGAGTTTGCTGACCCTTTCATGGACCATTTCTTGTAGGCCGAGACTAGGGAAGCTCGTGCCGCATAGTTTGAGAACGTTAAGCAAGGAAATAAGAGTGTGTGGTAGTATCATATGGAGTTCGTGCGTCTGTCTAAATATTCCATTCTCATGTTGCCTACTATGTAGGCTATAGTGCGCCGGTTTGTTCAGGGCCTTAGACCCTTGGTTATCAATGAGGCTGCTACAGCTGCCTTAAATTCAGATGTGAACTATGGGAAGATGGTAGCATTTTCTCAAGCTATAGAAAACCGTAAGTTGAAGAACAAAATGGAGCGAGAGGGTACCAGCAAGGCCCGGCCCGCGGGCAACTTTGGGGAGTCATTTGGTGGGGGAAAATTAGCTTTCAGGGGAGGGTCATCAAGGCCATCCCAGTCTTTTGCTCAGTATTCAGCCGATGCACTGCCAGCAAGGCCCAGTCAGTAGTAGGGGAGTCGTTTCAAGCCCAATTAGGGCAGCAGCGGACCCTACTAGCAGGGCCAGTCAGGAGGGAGATTCTAGCACCACCAGAGGCACCCATGTCCTAGGCATGGGAAGATGCACTTGGGGATCTGCTACATGGACCTACCATATGTTACGGGTGAGGATTGATGGGTCTTATTCAGAGGGAGTGTTGTTCATCCTGCCAGGGTGCGGGCAGGGGCACAACACAACCATCCTTCAGCACCCTCCTCCAGCACGAGGCACTCCAGCACTAGCAGGGTGTGGTGCTGCTAGGGGTGGTGCGTAGAGTGCAGGAGGACCCAACTGTTTCTATGTTGTGAGTGGTCACTAGAGTGCAGAGATTTCTCCAAATGTTGTCACAAGTATATTGACTGTCCAATCTCATGATATATATATGCTCTTATTGATCCTAGTTCCACCTTGTCGTATGTTACCCCTTATGTTGCTATGGAATTTGGGATAGAACCGGAACAAATTCCTGAGCCGTTCTCTGTATCTACTCCGGTTGGCGAGTCTATTGTGTCCGTACGGGTTTATAGGGGTTGTGTTGTCATGGTGCGTGGTCGGGACATCGTGGCCGATCTCATTGAATTGGGTATGGTTGATTTGGATGTAATTAGGGGAATGGATTGGCTTTATTCATATTTTTCCAAGCTCGATTGCCTAACTAGGACTGTGAGGTTTGAATTTCCAACTGAGCCAGTTGTTTAATGGAAGGGGGATAATGTGATGCCAAAAGGCAGGTTTATTTCTTACCTTAAGGCCACGAAGATGATTAATAAGGGGTGTATCTATCATTTGGTCCGGGTTATGGACACCGATGCTGAGACGCCTACACTCGGATCTGTACCAGTTGTGAATGAATTTCCAGAGCTCTTTCCTGTTAGGCGTCGTCGCGGCTCCAGTGGGAGTTGGGGGGGATATATATATATATATATATATATATACGCACACACACACACACCCATTGCGCCATGCAACCCGATCCGCATATATACATATATGCTACAAATTACTACGGTGTATCTCACAACATACATAAAAAGGAACCAAAACATATAAATTCTCTAAGACAAACCAATAAAAATTAAAAGGGAAATGTAATGCAAGTAAAGACAAATGAACAAGTAAAGGCATGAGACAAGTAATAGGATCTATCTAATAATATGTTGAGCATAGAACAAGTAATAGCGAACGATAAATAAAGGCATGGATACATCGAATATGTAGCAAATAGAAGCATGTAACAAGTAAAGGAACGTATTTTACAAGTAAAGACATGTAGCAATTAAAGCATGAAACAAGTAATAACTTGGAATAACAAATGGCATAATATAATATAAAATATGTAATTAAATGGTCGTCTCTGCATGCTTAAATCCATACCAATAGATATACACTCGTCACCTTGAATATACGTTGTCCCCACACATAAATCAAGTAGCAAATGGACCAATCAAGTTCTAGTTTCGTCAAGACAAGGTTAACACCTATTCCTGAAACAAGTCAACAATCCAACATCATTTTCCCTTTGGAACAAGCCTCCAGACCAATCGAATCTAGTCAAATATCTCAAACACATCAAAACAAGTTTTAGAAACTACCCACGACTGAAAATAGTTCAATCTTCAACTAAATTGAAAACTTTAACAAANACGAAGATGATTAATAAGGGGTGTATCTATCATTTGGTCCGGGTTATGGACACCGATGCTGAGACGCCTACACTCGGATCTGTACCAGTTGTGAATGAATTTCCAGAGCTCTTTCCTGTTAGGCGTCGTCGCGGCTCCAGTGGGAGTTGGGGGATATATATATATATATATATATATATATACGCACACACACACACACCCATTGCGCCATGCAACCCGATCCGCATATATACATATATGCTACAAATTACTACGGTGTATCTCACAACATACATAAAAAGGAACCAAAACATATAAATTCTCTAAGACAAACCAATAAAAATTAAAAGGGAAATGTAATGCAAGTAAAGACAAATGAACAAGTAAAGGCATGAGACAAGTAATAGGATCTATCTAATAATATGTTGAGCATAGAACAAGTAATAGCGAACGATAAATAAAGGCATGGATACATCGAATATGTAGCAAATAGAAGCATGTAACAAGTAAAGGAACGTATTTTACAAGTAAAGACATGTAGCAATTAAAGCATGAAACAAGTAATAACTTGGAATAACAAATGGCATAATATAATATAAAATATGTAATTAAATGGTCGTCTCTGCATGCTTAAATCCATACCAATAGATATACACTCGTCACCTTGAATATACGTTGTCCCCACACATAAATCAAGTAGCAAATGGACCAATCAAGTTCTAGTTTCGTCAAGACAAGGTTAACACCTATTCCTGAAACAAGTCAACAATCCAACATCATTTTCCCTTTGGAACAAGCCTCCAGACCAATCGAATCTAGTCAAATATCTCAAACACATCAAAACAAGTTTTAGAAACTACCCACGACTGAAAATGGTTCAATCTTTAACTAAATTGAAAACTTTAACAAAACGTTAACCCAGGACCACCTGGTCGAAATCCGAGATTTGGACCAAATCTCGATTACCCATTCACTTCCGAGCCCGAATATGTGATTTATTCAAGATTCGACATCAATTCGTGGTCTAAATCTCAATTTTATATTATTCCTAAATACTTCCCAAAACCATTAATTTCTATGTTGAAATTCATAGATTTAATAATACATTTCATGAAAAGGTAATTGATATTGATTGAAAACAAGATAATGTTGCTTATCAATGAATTTGGGAAGAAAGTCCTCTTTAACAATAGCCTTTATAGAGAATAGGGTTGAAAAAATGGTGTAAAGTGAGTTAAGTACCTAAATTCACATCTTTTACACAACTTCAGATGTCGCAATTGCGAACTCTTGTTCTCAATTGCGACCATCGCAAAAGCGAACCACTGATTGCAAATGTGATCAGTGTCCCAACCACACTCTTGTTGCAGATACGAGATTTCCTTTGCATTTTCTATGAACCTCCACCTCGCATATGCAGTCAAGGCTTCGCAAAAGCAAAGCAGCACCTAGTCCTCCAGTGTTGTAAATGTGATGCCGAGATCACAAATGCGACATTCCCCTAGTTTGCAAATGTGGTCCTTTCTACATAAAAGCAAAGTCTAAGCCCCCAATACCCCTTCGTATTTATGATCCTGACATCACAAATTCAAGGCTTTCAATTGCGATCAGGTCCTCGCAAATACAAGACCTGTAGAACCTGTAGATCATCACTAGAAAATTCTTGCATCAACTTTCCAAACCTTCCAAAACACATCTGAAGCTCACCCGAGCCCCTCGGGCTCCAATCCGAACATTTACACAAGTGCAATTACATCATACAAACTCTCTAGCTTTGTCCAATCATTAAAATAATACCAAATATCAAGAATCAATCATCAAAACACAAGATTTTCAACTTTGAAACTCAATTTTCCAATTTTTTCGCACAATGCATCGAAACAGCCTCGGGTCACCCGGCACCCCAACAAACATGCATACAAGTCTAAAAACATCATACAAACATGTAGAAATTGTCAAAACACCTATCCAAGGTCGTTTACATAAACTATTGACCATGGTCAACTCTAGTTGTTTTTAAAGCCAAAAACTACTTTTTCTTTAAATCTAACATATAAACTTCCTGAAAAATGACACGGACCATGCATGCAAGTCATATATCAACAAATAAAGCTACGAGAGGTCTCAAAACATAGAAAAGCGAGCTAGTACTCAAAATGACCTATTTGGTCGTCACATTCTCCACCTCTAAAAGAAACGTTCGTCCTCCAACGGATATAGAAATATAACTTGATCGGTAAAAAGGTGCGGGTATCTATTCCTCATATCGGACTCGCACTCACACGTAGCCTCCGCAATCTGCTGACCCCTACAATTTACTTTCATAGAAGGAAAACTTTTAGATCTCAATATTCAAACTTCTCGATCTAGAATAGCCACTGGCTCTTCCTCGTAGGTCAAACTCTCATCAAGATTCACTATGCTGAAGTCCAAACCATGTGACCTATCTTCATGGTCAGTTCGAAGAATAGAATGTCAAATACCGGATGTATTCCTTCTAGGCTAGGAGGCAATGCGATCCTATAAGAAACTTCACCTACTCTTTCCAATATCTCAAAAAGGCTGATAAACCTCGGGCTCAAATTTCACTTATTCCCAAATTGCATCATTCCCTTCATAGGCGACACTCACATAAGAACCTTCTCACCCTCCATGTATGCCACATCTCGAACCTTCCGGTCTGCATAACGCTTTTGCTTGGCCTGAGCTGTATGAAGTCACTCCCGAATAACCTTAACCTTTTCCAAGCATCACGAACAAAATTTATGCCCAAATATCTAGCCTCACCGTGCTCAAACCAACCTACCAGAGAATAACATCGCCTCCCATAAAGGCATCGCACAGAGCCATCTAGATGCTTGATTTATAGCTGTTGTTGCAGGCAAACTTCGCTAGAGGTAATAACTGGCCCTATTAACCCTCGAAATCCATTAGGCATTCTCACAATATGTTATCCAAAATTTGAATAGTACGTTCAACCTGTTTGTCCGTTTGAGAATGAAACACTCTACTCAGCTCGACTCACATGCCCAAGTCACGCAGCACATCTCTCCTAGAGTGTTATGTGAACTGCATGATACAGTTAGAAATGATGGAATGGGCACACCATGCAGGCGGAAAATATCCTAGATGTAAATATGAGCCAACCGCTCTGAAGAATAGTATGTCATTATCAGAATGAAGTGTGAGGAATTAGTCAATCGGTCCATAATAACCCATAAATTGTCATATTTTCTCAAGGTATGCGGTAAGCCTACTACAAAGTCCACAGTGAAGTGCTCCTACTTCTAATATGGTATCTCCAATGTCTTAGTCAACCCACCCAGTTTCTGATGCTCATACTTCACCTGTAGACAATTCAAACACTGAGAGACGTGACCAACAATATCTTTCTTCATCTTCAGCCACAATAAGTGTTTCTTCAAGTCACGGTAAATCTTCTTGAATCCTAGGTGAATGGATTATCGTGAACTGTGAGCCTCCTCAATGATCAGCTCTCTCAACCCATCAACATTCGGAACACAACCTCGATCGTGAAGTCGTATAACAACTCACAACAAACACCCACCAACAGGTCGTGATGGCACCTAACTCAATTGCTATGCAAGACAAACATAAAAAGAGCGAAAACAAATTATAGAAAAAATGATATTAATAAAAGTCTAAAGCCAATAACATAAATAATTGCGTCAATACATAACAAATCCCCTAGAACTTGTAAATACATAGTCATGAGCTCTAAAACTGATATACAAGTCTGGAATACAAAAATAATAGAACTATCTAAAACAAAGACAACAGTACAAAAATGAAAAGAGATGCCAAGGTATGTGATTGAAATGCGGCTCTACCTCATCACCGCAACAAAACATAACTACTCACGGCTCTATTCAACACCTAGATCTGCACAATTAAGTGTAGAGTGTAGTATGAGTACAACCGAACCCATGTACTCAGAAAGTGTTGTAACTAACATGTTTATGACTTTGATTTATGAGATGATAATATTATTGTTGTGCGCTTGTGAGATTTATGAACTGATCAGGTTATTAGTGAGTATCGTTAATAATTATTGTCTCTATGGTAGTGTTAAGAATTAAGCGTACAATAAAGGAATGAAAACATATCTTTGTACGCTTAATTCTTAAAATGGTAAAAAGATAACCTTCTTTTCTTGTGAGAAAATAATTCCTATCTTTACAATAAAGAAAATCTCATAAACTTTCTCATTTTATATGTCTAATTTAAAGCATATTCGGAAGTAGTAATATTAATAACTATATAAAATATTATTTTTCAAACTCTTTACAAAAATGTTCCACTCAAAATACCATATCAAATGTATATAATGGTATTAATGTTGTTAAACTTACTATGACCTTCAAGCTCATATGGATTACTACGACTCATCCTAATATTAAATTACGGGATGTAACAATTTCATCACATTCTCCATCTCAAAAAGAAACATTCATTCTCGAACGGAAATACAAATGTACCTAGAATGGTAAAAGGGGTTGGTATCTACTCCTCATATCGGACTTGGACTGCCACATAGCATCCTCAATCAGCTGACCACTCCAATGTACTTTCACATAAAGAAAAATCTTGGATCTCAACTTTCGAACCTACCGGTCTAAAATAGCCACCGGCTCTTCCTCGTAGATCATATTCTCATCAAGATGCACAGTGCTAAAGTCCAAAACATACGACCTATCCTCATGGTTCTTGCGAATCATAGAAACATGAAATACCGGATGAACCCCTGGTAGGCTAGGAGGCAATGCAAGCCTATAAGGAACCTATCTATCAACCTCCATGATTTCCAATGGGCCAATAAACCACGGTCTCACCTTTCCCTTCTTCACAAATCTCATCACACCCTTCATAGGCGACAATCAAAGAAGAACCTTGTCACCTTCCATGTAAGCCACATCTCGAAACATCCGGTCTGCGTAACTCTTTTGCCGGGACTGGGCTGTACGTTATCGAGACTAAGATATACGAAGTCGCTCCTGAATCACCTTAACCTTTTCCAAAGCATCACAGACCAAATCTATGCCCAACAATTAGCCTCACCGGGCTCAAGCCAACAAATCGGAGAACGACATTGCCTCCCCATATAAGACCTCGTACGGAGCCATCTGGATGCTGGACTGATAACTGTTTTTGTAGGCAAACTCCGATAGATGTAAGAGCTGGTCCCATTGAACCTTGAAATCCATAGAACATGCTCGCAATATATCCTCAAATATATGAAAGTACACTCAAATTATGCGTCAGTCTAAGGATGAAACACGTTACTTAGCTCGACCTGCGTGCCCAACTCACGCTGCATATCTCTCCAAAAGTGTGATGTGAACTGCATGCCCCAGTCATAAATAATGAAAATGGGCACACCCTTCAAGCGGATAATCTCCCAGATGTAAATCTGAGCCAACCGCTCTGAAGAATAGGATGTCATCACCAGAATAAAGTGTGTGGATTTAGTCAACCGGACCACAATAACCCATACAACATCATATTTCCTCAAGGCCCGTGGTAATCCTAGCACAAAGTCCATAGTGATGCGCTCCCACTTACACTCCAGTATCTCAAATCTATGAGTCAACCCACCCAGTTTCTATTGCTCATACTTTACCTGTTGACATTCATACACCAAGAGACATGACCAATAATATGTTTCTTCATCTTTTGCCACCTGTAGTGAATCTTCAAATCATGGTACATCTTCGTGATACCTGGGTGAATGTCACGCCATGAACTGTGAGCCTTCTCAAGGATTAACTCTCTCAACCGATCAACATTCGGAACACCGACATAGTCTTGAAGCTGCATGACATGTCACGATCCAAAACCACCAACCGGTTGTGATGGTGCCCAACTTACTTTCTAGAGAAGACAAACATAATAAGAGTTGTACTAGATAATAGAAATAACTAGAATAATATAAGTCTAAAGCCAATAACACAAAATAACTATGTCGATGCATAACAAATCTCCCAGAACTGGTAAACACTGAGTCATGAGCTATAAAATAGAGATACAAGTCTGCAATACCAAAATAACAATACTATCTAAAATAAAGACAACAATATTAAAATGAAAAGAGTTTCCAAGGTCTGCGGTAAAAATGTAGCTCTACGTCGTCTATTTGCAACTCTTCACAACAAAACACAACTACCCATGGTGTGGGCCAACACCTGGATTTGCAGAATTAAGTGTAGAGTGTAGTATGAGTATAACTGACCCCATGTACTCAACAAGTATCATAACTAACCTTGGCGAGGTAATAAAGACAAGAATTATTATTAATACTTGCTAATATCCCGTACCGTTCATAAATCTCACAAGTATATAGCAATAACATCATCAAGTCATAAATCAGATTGAGCCTCCTTCGTGCACAAAAAAGCGAACATGCTCTATTTCAGTTAAAGATCCAACATACAGAGAAGATATGCAAAAGTAAGGTATGTATACATTCCTGATCTAGCATATAGAGAAGATATGTGAATAAAACATGTATACATCCAAGGAAATTGCTAGTCAAGAAAAGTTAAATAACCAAAACACACAATGGCCAATTTTCCTTTTATTGTGTGTACACCATCAAGAGAGAAACATGAGAGGGTGACCCTAGAGGGATGGATCCTTATCCACACACTGCACGAATAACTCACGTGCTAATATAAATCAAGTCTGCACAGACAACTCACGTGCTATCTGTCACGCCCCAACCTGAAGGGACGTGGCCGGCACCCGGTACCATACTCGGCCCGAGCGTNAAAACCTGCCCATATATCTCTACTCCGATGTCGTATTGACAAACGGTTTAATGCGTTGGAAAATAGACTCATAGATCTTTAATTTTATGGGTGGAACACCCCAT
>AWOL01S0014417.1:25111-38182 GCA_000715115.1 Nicotiana otophora
TGTACTTGTTGTTCATGATCTTCAATATTTGTAACCTCCGAGGTAATATGATTAACTTACTTTGCAAACTTTTCAAATATGATTTCATTTCTGAGCTTACATCAATTGACTTATGACGACTCGTACGTACGAAAACATGGGTTGTAACACTATCAACCCAGTCCATATCACACATAAAGCACATACAAAGATACATGTACATTAACAATGTATATCAATTTACATACTCATCAACCGATATAAGTGACATGATATGGTATAGGAATGTGCGAAATGTGCTACCACAGTTCTAGTCAGGAGATTACGCCACCAGAATAGCAACTAACACGTTTGAATAGGAGGTCAATCAACAAATAATCTCGAAGATGATTCCAAATTTCTCACGAAGGGAATACAACATAAGAAGTATGATAACATGAAGCTTAGCAATCTATTCAAGACATATAATAGCCTAAACACTACCCTGAGCATGGATAATACACTGGTATACGCACATAGGCTCAATCCCCTCACATGTGCTCCACCCATAGTATGTAGCTTTCACTAATAACTCAGGCAACTAGTGCCTCAACCAAGTTTAGGTAAGATAATTACCTCAAGCAAGCTAAATCAGTACTCTAGAAAGCCCTCCCCGCATGAATCAACATCCAGATGGCTCAAATAGTAAAGCTAAGATTTGGATGAAATTATACAACGTCATCCCTGGGCCCGCACCCTTGAACCTGACAAAACGCACAAATCCCGAACACTTATTCCATTACGAGTCCAAATATGTGTGTTTCATCCAAATCCAAACCTCAAGTGGTCAATTTCCACTCTCTAAACCCATAGTCNTTGTAGCTTCTGAAACTTCCAACCATCTTTGTACTTGTTGTTCATGATATTCAATATTTGTAACCTCCGAGGTAATATGATTAACTTACTTTGCAAACTTTTCAAATATGATTTCATTTCTGAGCTTACATCAATTGACTTATGACGACTCGTACGTACGAAAACATGGGTTGTAACACTATCAACCCAGTCCATATCACACATAAAGCACATACAAAGATACATGTACATTAACAATGTATATCAATTTACATACTCATCAACCGATATAAGTGACATGATATGGTATAGGAATGTGCGAAATGTGCTACCACAGTTCTAGTCAGGAGATTACGCCACCAGAATAGCAACTAACACGTTTGAATAGGAGGTCAATCAACAAATAATCTCGAAGATGATTCCAAATTTCTCACGAAGGGAATACAACATAAGAAGTATGATAACATGAAGCTTAGCAATCTATTCAAGACATATAATAGCCTAAACACTACCCTGAGCATGGATAATACACTGGTATACGCACATAGGCTCAATCCCCTCACATGTGCTCCACCCATAGTATGTAGCTTTCACTAATAACTCAGGCAACTAGTGCCTCAACCAAGTTTAGGTAAGATAATTACCTCAAGCAAGCTAAATCAGTACTCTAGAAAGCCCTCCCCGCATGAATCAACATCCAGATGGCTCAAATAGTAAAGCTAAGATTTTGATGAAATTATACAATGTCATCCCTGGGCCCGCACCCTTGAACCTGACAAAACGCACAAATCCCGAACACTTATTCCATTACGAGTCCAAATATGTGTGTTTCATCCAAATCCAAACCTCAAGTGGTCAATTTCCACTCTCTAAACCCATAGTTAAAAACCACCAAATTCCACCTTTAACTCACATAAACTAGGTGTAATAATCCATGGATAATTGATATATATCACTAAAATCCATTAGTGTACTTACCCCTTCAATTATTGTGAAATCCCTCAGAAAATAGCATATAGCCAAGCTCCACAACTCTAAATAATGAAAAATGACAAACCCTTAAACTATAATAGACTGTCCAGCAATTCCGCATTTGCGCTCCAAAATGTCTCATTAGCGGAAAATCGATTGGAGATGCGGGAATGGCTTATTCCCTGACCAACAACGTCTGTGGTCCTCCTACCGCTTTTGCAAAATCGCTTCTATATTCCAACTTCTGCATCTGCAGTCTTCCCCTTGCCTCCATCCATGTCCGCTTCTGTGTAACATCATCCACTTTTGCGGCTTCATATATGTGACCACAATTCCGTAGATGCGAAAACACAAGACTAAGCAATCTTCAGCAATTCCAGCATAACTCAAACTAATCTGAAATATATATGAAACATGCACGGGGCCCGTGGGACCCAGTCCAAACACACCAACCAATCCCAAAACATAACATGGACCTACTCAAGGCCTAGAATAATACCAAACAATATCAAAACTATGAACCGCGCCTCAATTTGAACATAATGAACTAATCCAAATTTCCAAATTCAAAACTTACATCGAATATGCCTAAAAAACTCCGAATGACCTCAAATATTCCATTCTAGTCCCAAATGACATGACAGACCTATTCAAACTCCCGGAACCATAATCCAAACCTCATATCATCAAATCAACTCCTGGTCAAACCTATAAGTCTTATAAACCTTCAACTTACTAAGTTTTGCCAAATAGAACCAAATCAACCTAGAAAACCCCAAATCAAAATTCATACATACATCTAAGTCCAAAATCACCTTACAAACCTATTAGAACCATAAAATCACCATTCTTGGGTCATCTACACAAAACTTAAACTCCAGCCAACGCTTACAACTTAAGCCTCCAGCCAATGGACTATGTGTCCCAATTAAATCCAAAACTCCTCCGAAACCAAACTAACCATCCCCCCGCTAGTCAGATAATCACAAATACACGTATATAAAGCATCAAATGGGGGAAACGAGGCAAAAATACATAACATGACCGGTCGGGTCGCTACATAACATCATTATCTCCAATCACAACCTCATTATCACTACACCGCTGAGCGTGTCTTTCAATACTAACAAGTGAATATCATCAAACTATCGATCCTTGATAGGCTCCAACTGCGATAACTGTGCCACAACACAAGCAAGAACCCTGTTAAGCTCTAAAACATCCAACCTGACGAACCAGTTGGCCAAATCCTGAATATCCATGGCCTGTGGCCTCTCCACTATCGGTAAAAATGCCACACTATTCATGCTCTCTGCTACTCTACTAAAGGCATCAACCACAACATTGGCCTTCCCCGAATAATATAATATGATGATATCATAGTCTTTTAATAACTCCAACCATCTCCACTACCGCAAATTATTGTCTTTCTACGTGAACAGGTATTGGAGACACCGATGGTCGGTATAGACCTCACGTGGAACCCCGTATGAATAGTGCCTCCAAATCACGAGAGCATGAATAGGGGATGAAAACTCCAAAACATGCACATGGTAATTCTTCTCGTAAACCTTTAACTTATGAGACGCGTAGGAAATCACCCTACTATCCTAAATCAATATTGCGCCAAGTCTAATACGCGATATATCACAATACACAGTGTACGATCACAAACTTGTAGGAAACACAACCACTGGGGCTATAGCCAATGTAGTCTTGAGCTTCTAAAATCTCGCCTCATACTTGTCGGACCATCTGAAAAGCGCACCTTTCTAGGTCAACTTGGTGAATAGGGCAGACATAGATGAAAACCCCTCCACGAACCAATGATAGTAAGCTACCAAGAAGCATCGAATCTCTATAGCTGAAGTAGGATTAGGGAAGTTCTGAACTGCCTCAATCTTCTTATGATCCACCTTGATACCCTCGTACGACACCCCATGACCCAAAAAGACAATCGAGTCTAACCAGAACTCACACTTTGAAAACTTGGCATATAATTGACGATCCTTCAAAGTCTAAAGCACTACCGTAGGTGTTGCTCATGCTCCTCTCGACTTCTAAAGTAAGAAAAAATATCATCAACGATGACAATCATGAAGGAATCTAGATAAGGCTTGAACACTTGGTTCATCAAGTCCATAAAGTCTGCCGGGGCATTAGTCAAGCCAAATGACATCACCAAGAACTCACTATGATAAGATTGAGTCCTAAAATCTATCTTAGGGACATATCATGCCCCAATCTTCACCTAATGGTAGCCAGATCATAAATCAATCTTTGAAAACACCTCGGCACCCTGAAGATGGTCAAATAAAGCATCAATCCTCGACAATGGATGCTTGTTCTTGATAGTGACCTAGTTCAACTTCCGTTAATCTATGCACATCCTCATCAATCCGTACTTTTTCTTAAAGAACAACATTGGTGCACCCTTAGGTGAAACACTCGATCTGATGAACCCCTTACCAAGCAAATCCTGCAACTTATCCATTAAATGTTTCAACTCAGTTGGAGCCATACGGTACAGTGGAATAGAAATAGGTTGAGTGCCCGAAACCAAATAAATGAACAAGTCGATACCCTTGTCGGGTTGCATACTCGCCAAATCTGTAGGAAACACCTCAGGAAACTCACTCAGGAACTGTACCAAATCCATAGAAGGAACCTCCTCACTAAAATCACGGATATAAGCCAAATATGCCAAACACTCCTTCTCGACCATATGTCAAGCCTTAAAATTGGAAACCACCCTACTAGTGGAGTGACCAAGAGTCCCTCTCCACTCTAATCTAGGAAACCCCAACATGGGTAAAGTCATAAGCTTTGCATGGATCTCCCAGATAGCCTGATACAGGGACAACCATTCCATACCAAGAATAACCTCAAAATCCACCATATCGAACAACATAAGATCAACTAAAATATCGAAACCATTAATAATAACAACATAAGACTTGTACACCCGATCACCTATGATGGAATCCCAACCGTCATAGACGTAGAAATAGGAACATAAAGAGAATCATGATGCATACTCAAATGCGAAGCAAAATATGAAGGCACATCAGAATATGTAGAACTCAGATCAAATAATAAGGAAGCATCTCTATGATAGGCTGAGATTATACTCGTAATACCTATATCCGAACGACTCCGCCTCAAGTCTAGCTGTAAATGCATAACAACAAGGTTGAGCCCCACCAACCTGACATATTACTCTCTAAAGACCTCTCACTGGCTGGCCTCCATCTCTAACTATCTGACCTCTACCTCCGGCTACCTTACCCTTGCCTCTAGCTGGTTGTGTGGGTGGTGGAGTAACCGGTACCGGAATCATGGCACGAGTACCCTGCTCTTGTATACTACTATGACGTTTGGGACAATACCTCTTGATATGACCCGCACCTCCACACTCAAAACACTGTCTTGACTGGCGTGGTAGCAGAACCAGAGACTAACCATAATGAATCGAATAACCACCATGATAGCTTTGTTTTTGTTTTGCACTAATTGGAGGTAAAGGTACACTAAATGCTAGCTGCTTAGAACAAGGTCCATAAGTACCATGACTGCCTGAATTACTATGTGTGACCTGCAGAGACGACTGAACTGACCTGATAGGATGGCCTCCACACAAAAACACCTGCCTCTACGCGAGGCACCACCATATCCTCCATAATGATGGGGCCTCTTATCAGAGGTCGTCTCCATAGCCTGGCCCCTGATGTGCTCGATCATCTAGGCGATCTCCACTATTCGAGTAAAATAAATATCATCCTCGGTCTCTCTAGCCATCTATAGCCTAATGCCATATGTAAGGCCATCTATGAACCTTCGCACCTTCTGCCTCTCAGTATGAATCAGGATAGCTACATGGCTTGATAAACATACAAATTTGGTCCAATATTGTGTAATGGCCATGCTACCTTGCGGAAGGTGCTCAAACTGATTGCGGAACTCCTCTCTCTGAGTGAAAAGGATGAAGTTCTCCAAAAAACAATATGAGAGCTGAGCTAAAGTGAGAGGAGGTAAATCTGCTGGCATGCCTGAACATATACTTAAGCCACCACCTCTTGGCAGAACCATGTATTTGAATCACTATGAAATAAACTTTATTGGACTCCACTATACCCATGTTACGCAATATCTCATAACAATGGTCCAAGACATCATGGGAGTCACCAGAAGGTGAACCACTAGATTGAGGGAAAACAACTTGTTGAACTTGTCTAACCTCTTCAACCCCTCAACTGACATTGCGGGTCTCTCCCTAGCTTGTATAGAAACAACAACCAGAACTGTCCAAACTGGTAGTATTGTTGGGGTCTGATACCCGTGAGCCATCTACTCTACAGTGTGTGTAGCAGGAGTCTAGCTTCCTCCCAGCCTGAGAAACGCTTTTGCCATAGGAAACAAACTGTCATGTGCCATACTCTTCATAAAACCAACCATGCGGACTAAGGGGTACTGAAGCACTGGGGTAGAGGTTAACTCCTCTAGGACCTGCGGTGGTCCTACTAGTTTGGTTGGAACAGGAATCTAAACATTCTTCTTTATCCAAGCTCAACAACTGGTGTCGTTGCACGTGCTCTAGGCTGAGCTCTACCTCTTCCTCAGGTTCCACCTCATCCTCGGCCTCTACCCCTGGTACTGGTTGTAGACTGGGGCTCTGGCTCCTAAGCAGTTGTGGATGTCATACGTGTCCTCACCGTCTATTAGAGAATGAGTGAATAATGATTCAAACTCAACGATAGAACATAGTCGATAATAGAGAAAAAACGAAAGTGAAATTTCCTAAAGCCTTATAGCATCTAGAAGATAAGTACATACGTCTCCAGACCGATCCTCAAGTCTCTACTAAGCTTGCTCATGGCTCGTGAGACTTAGGCAACCTAGTGCTCTAATACCAACTTTTAACCACCCAGGATCCCAACCATGGGGCTGTGATGGTACCTAACATCCGTTTCCTAGACAAGCCAACATTAGCTAAAAAGTTAATCCATTTAACAATATAAAAGCAAAACATTAAGAAATTAAGACAAACACTTTGTAATATAATAATCTGAAAGCAACATTGTCTAGTCTAATCCCAAAAATTGGTGTCACAAGTACATGAAATCGGTGAACGCTATGGAATTCTACCTCTAGTCTCCTGATAAAATGGGTCCGAGCAATCTCTGCTACTCACCATAGGGGATAACTCCGAGATCTGTACAAGAAGTGCAGAAATGTAGTACAAGTACAACCAATCCCATGTACTCTTTAAGTGCCGACCCTAACCTCGACGAAGTAGTTACGAGGCTATAACAAGACTATCACTATGAACCTGTACGAAAATGAGTAGAAAAACAACTATGAAATAGGGAAGAACTAATTAATATGATAACCGAAATAAGAAATACATAACAAAGGGCCCCATAATATCATCACTACACAGTTTCACAACACACGACGACGTGAAACCAACAACAAAGAATAACCATAATACAACTTCCTCATTGAGGTGTGCAACCTCATCCACTTATATAATACAAATACCATTGTAGCGTGCAACCCGATCCATATATCTATATAATAGCGTCGTGGCATGCAAATCGATCTACATATATATAATATCGTTGCAACATGCAACCCGATCCATATATATGTATAATACCATTGCAGCGTACAACCCAATCCACATATATATAACACCATCAAGGCGTGCAACCCGATGAACATATATATAGATACATATATATTCTTCGAACAACTATGGCGTATCTCAAAAAAGGAACCAAAACGTATATATTCTCTAAGACAAATCCAATATAACCATTTAAAGTGAAATAGAAATCAAGTAAAGACAAATGCACAAGTAAAGGTATGAGACAAATAATAGCATCTATCTAATAACATGTAGATCATAGAACGTGTAAGAGTCTACAATAAATAAAGGCATGGATACTTGGAACATATAGCAAATAGAGGCGTGTAACAAGTAAAGGCACGTTTGGTAAGTAGAGACATGCAACAATTATAGCATGAAACAAGTAATAACTTGGAATAAAAGAAGGCATAATATAATTGAAAACATTCAATTAAATGGTCCACCTCGCATGCTTAAACCCATAAAAATGCATATACACTCATCACCTTGCATATACCTTGTTCCCGCACATAAATCAAGTAGCAAATAGACCAATGAAGTCCTAATTCCCTCGGGTCAAGGTTAACCATGACACTTGCCTTTTTTTGAAAACAAGCCAACAATCTAACACGGCATTCCCTTTGGACCAAGCCTCCAGACTAATCAAATATAGTCAAATATTGTTCAAACACATCAAAACAAGCTGTAGAAACTATCCACAAATGAAAAAGGTTCAATTTTTAACTAAATTGAAAAAGTCAATAAAACGTTAACCCGAGCCCACGTGGGCAAAATTTGAGATTTGGACAAAAACCTGATTACTCATTCACCCCCGAGCCCTGCTATGTGATTTATGTCAAATTCGACCTCAATTCGAGGTTAAAATCTCAGTTTTATAAAATTCCTAAATTCAACACAAAGCCCCCAATTTCTGAATTGAAATCCATAAATTTGATGATAAAATTAATGCAATAGCAATTGAAATTGATTTATAACAAGTTAAAGCTACTTACTAATGATTTTGGGAAGACATTCTTCTTCGATATTCGACTCTATAGAGTTTAGGGTTGAAAGAATGGTGTAAAATGATCTAAGGCCAGAAATTTAAAACTTTTGCGCAGATGCAGATGTCGCAAAAGCGATCAGTGTCCCAGCCACAATGTCTTTGCATATGCGACATTTCCTTTGCATTTGTGAAGACCCTCCAACTTGCGAATGCAGAAAAGGCTTCGCAAAAGCGAAGAAACACCCAACCCTCCAGTGTCGCAAATGCGATGCCTAGATTTTGCAAATGTGGTCTTTTCATCGCAAAAGCGAAGTCCCAGCCCCCAGTCCCCCGTTTTATTTGCGAGTCTGACATCGCAAATACAAGGCTCATAATTGCAATCAGGTCCTCCCAAATGCAAGTCTTGCAGACCAATACCAGCAGATGCCTGCATCAGCTGTCCAGACCTTCCAAAATATATCGGAAACTCACCAGAGCCCCTCGGGCTCCAATCAGAACATTCATAAAAGTGCAATAACATTACACAAACGTGAACATCCAAAGCTAACAATCGCTCCCCAACTGGAATAAAAGCAAGACTCCCCATTCTCTCAGCCTTCCAGGGATGATAAAGAAGGGTGATATCATAGTCCTTTAGTAGCTATAACCACCTCTGTTGCGCCAGGTTCAGATTCGTTTTGTTTGAATAAGTGTTATAGTCTCATGTGATCCGTGAACACCTCAAATAACACACTATAAAGATAGTGCCTCCAAATCATAAGTGCGTGAACAATGGATGCTAACTCAAAATCATGCATCGAGTAGTTATTCTCGTAAGGCTTCAACTCACAATATATTGCATAAGAACCCGATGCTGAAGGTGAAACCAAAACTGGAGCTGTAGTCAGACTAGTCATGAGCTTTTGAAAGCTCTCCTCACTCTCGTCTCACCACCTCAATGGTTCCCCATTCTTAGTCAATCTAGTCAAAGGAGTTACGATGGATGAAAACCCTTCCACGAAACAACGATAATACCTAGCAAAACCTAGAAAAATACAGAGAAGTAGAATGTCGGGGCCAACTCAAACTGCCTTAATCTTCTTCATATCCACCTTAATCCTCTCAGTAGACACCACGTGACCCAAGAACGCCACCCAATCTAGCCAAAACTTGCACTTGTAGAATTTGGAATATAGCTTCTTCTCCCTCAAAGTCTGGAGCATGATCCTTAAGTGCTACTCGTGCTCCTCTCGGCGGTGGGAATACAACAGTCTATCATGAATAAATACAATGATGAAGGAATCGAGATACGACTGACATACTCTTTTCATCAAGTGCATAAAAGTTGTTAGGGCATTGGTCAGCCCGAAAGACATCACAAAGTACTCGTAGTAACCATAGCAAGTCCTAGAAGTCGTATTCAATATAACCGACGCCCGGATCCTCAACTGATGGTGCCCTGATCTCAAATCAATCATTGAGTATACTCTAGCACTATGCGGTTGATAAAATAAATCATCAACACGTGGTGATAGATATGTTCTTAACCATAACCTTGTTCAACCACCTGTAGTCAATACACATCCCCATATAGCCCTCTTTCTTCTTCACAAATAGTACTGGGGCCCAAGGTGAGACACTCGGTTTGATGAAATACTTATCGAGTTTTTTCTCTTGAGGATGTTCCTTCTACTCCTTCAACTCCACTAGTGCCATGCGATAAGGTGGAATAGATATGGGCTTAGTGCCCAACACAAGGTCAATAAAAAAATCAATATCCCTATCGGGTGGCATGCCAGGTAGGTCTACTAGAAATACCTCTGGAAACTCGCTCACTACTAGAACTAACTCAATGGTAGGATTATCAGCACTAACATCCCTCACAAAGGCTAAGTAGTCCGGGAACCCCTTTTCAACAATCCGTTGTGCTTTTAGAAAACGATACTACACTACTAGGTACATGACCCAATGCACCTCTCCAGTCCATCCTCGGCAACCCCGACATAGCTAACGTCACGGTATTAGCATGACAATAAAGAATAGTGTGATTTGGTGACAATCAATCCATACCCAAAATCGCATCAAAATCTACCATATTGTGTAACAGAATGTCAACCTTATTCTTATAGCCCGATAGTGACCAGACAAGAGTGATATATCCGGTCTGCCACAATAGAAACCCCAATATGCATAGACACATAACTAAGGGTACTCAAAGAATCACGAGACACTCAAAATATGAAGAAAGTTAGGATGACATATACAAATAAGTGGAACCCGGGTCAAATAAAACTAATGGTTGACAGCATCTAATGCAGCAACCTCGGTTATATCAGGAAATGCATGACAATGGACCTGACCTTCCCCTCTAGGATGTCCTCTACCCCGCATGTTCTCTACCTCTACCGGGTTGTGCAAGTGAAGTAGCAACTAGAGTAGTAGCCATAGCCTGAATTCCCTGCGAGGTCGGCCCCTTCGATGTTTGAGATAATCCCTCACCATGTGCCTTGTATAATGATACTCGAGATAACTCTATTGCGGTCGTGGCTACAAGTATTGAGCCTACCTCGGACGAATAAAATAACCGTTGTAGGAATCCGGTGCAGAAGGTGCACTAGAGGATAGCTGTCCAAAATGGGTACCTTGAGGTCCGTTACTAGCTAGAGCACAACTTGTAACCTGAAGTGTAGACTAAACAATGGGAACTGCTAAATCCTCCAAAACCCCGGGGCCTCTTGGCCTCTCTATCTCTACACTTCTACCCATGATACTCTTCAACCTCCTACCAATATCCAGAACCTGGTGGAATAGAGTCCTAGTCACTAGCTCCCGTTCCATCCTAAATTTGAGGCTACAACCGAGTCTCTCAATAAATCTGTAGACTCTCTCTCTCTAACAGTGGAAACCAAAGCATGTGCATGACGAGATAACTTGGTAAACCTCATAGCATACTCGGTCACAGTCATAGTCCCCTGGTGAAACTACTCAAACTCGGTGCGCAACATATACCTATGGGTTTGTAGAATAAAGTCCCTCAAAACGAGATAAATGAACTGAGCCCAAGTGAGTGGTGCTGCACCGAATGTCCTACTCTCCTCATAAGTTTGCCACCATCAATATGACGGCCCCGTCAGCTGGAAAGTAGTAAGGTCGACCCCAATCAACTCCACTATGCCATAGTGTGTAGAATGCGGTGACACTAGTCTAAGAAACCCTATGCATCCTTAGAAGGCCCACTGCTGCAATGAAGAGGATGATACTTCTAGAGCATCTCTAACCTCTTCTGCTTCTCCTCTGACGCAACTGGCCTGACCTTGGGCTAAACTGTAACCACGGGATGATCGTTATAACACTTAGAGCCAGATCAATATGAGCCCACTATTTTGTAGGGTGGGGGCGGGAATTTGAGCTCCTCCCTATCCTGAGAAGTAGCTGGTATAATTGGGATCAACCCCAACTAAGCCAAAGTACAAAACTATAAGGCCCCATAAAGGTTTACCAACAATTTAAGTTTTTTTAGTGCCAAGGTAAGCTAATATGCCACAAATCGGATTTTTTGATTGTACAATGCATCGGGGAGTTGGTAGAAGCATTTGTAAAAACGATAATAATGTGGTCCATTATGCTATAGAGGATCTGTTCCGCTGACCACATAATCACCACAAAATGAATCAGAACCAATTAAAATTTTAAAACCATTTTGTGGCCATTCTGCTGGACGCATAACCATTATGCTGTCATGGAATTGCATGGAGGAGTTGACCAGACCCAACCAAACCCTTTTATGGCCATTCTGCTAGCCGTATAACCATTCTGCTACCCCAAAATGGCATCGCGGAATTGACATACCATTTTGTGGCCATTTCGCTGGCCACGTATCTGTTATACTACCACAGAATTGCACCACATAATTGACATAGGGGGTAATTTTTTAAAAATTTCTTACCCGACTCCATTTTGATTATTAGCCTTTAGGGCTCATTTTGAAGCAAAAATATATTGTTGTAGAGAGAAGTGATAGTATCATAGAGAGAGAGGAAGAAGACCTAGTCATTCTAATCATCAATCCTTGCCCCAATCTTGAAGATTCAAGGGAATCCACTCACTATACCATCATCTACCCAGGTACGACCTTATCCTAAAACCTTCATGAAATTGTTATGGGTTTAATTAGGTTATAGAATCGGAGATAGGCTATGCATGTAACATTAGGTGGTAGTATGTGGGGTTGTTGAACTATTTTGGGTAGTTTCTTGTTGAAATTTGTTGAGGGGGGAGGGGATTACCATTGTAGAGATTTGTAGTCAATTTTGCATAATAGGTGTTCGAAAAAATTCCCAAGAGACTTATGTCATGAGAATCATTCTAATTATTATCCGATTTTAGCTATATTCCTATAGATTTATATTTCTAGAGGTGTTGGGACGTTGTAGTAACTTAAGGAAAGCTCGAGAAAGGTATGTTGGCTAAAACGACTCTCTTAGAATTGAATTCCATGTTGTTCCGTAAGTTTCAAGTATGGTTGGCCCAGGTTCCTAATTCCTATGTTTCAAGGTGTTCCTAATAAATTCGATTATCCCGAGTAATCAATGTGTCGTAAGATGTATGTACTCAAAACATGTCCCAATTACTCCTATCTCATCATGATCTACTTAGGGAATGTGTTCAA
>AWOL01S0014417.1:39308-52016 GCA_000715115.1 Nicotiana otophora
ACCCCTAATGCTCATATTTATACTTAAGGCCTTGATTTCAAATGCTCTCATTGTTGATAATCTATAAAGATGCTTGAAAGGGAAAGAAGTGAGTTGGGGATATAAAGTGTGGCCACCATGACAATAATGAAAGTTATACTTGTGGCCAATGGTGCTAATGAGATGAAATGATGTGTGAAATATTTTGAAATGAGCCTTGAATCAATTGTTCAAAATTTACTCAGAAAATAGAATTTCCTAAAGGCTTATGTACTCAAGTCGTGTTAAAATATGGTTGTTTCAACTAATACCTATGATTTGAACCAGTGTTTTAGTTGCAAATCACCATGCTATAAACATCTCCAATATGATTTGAGTTCTTACATACTCATCAGTTGAAATTGTGTGTTACCTATGATTCCATATGTTGATGTTTATGATGATAATCCTTGAAAGTAAAGAAATGAAAATGTGGAATATGAGATACGGCCATCATGCCATGAATGAAGAATCATATGTGTGGACAAAATATCCAATGAAATAATGATGTTGTTAATAGTTGAAAGTAATAATGAAGCTATATATGGTGTGAAAATTTATGAGGTGAATGTATTTGTATTTTTGTTTTCTTTGTATGAAAAACAAAAATGTTTTTGGGAGTATCGTTAGTCACCGGGGAAGGGTAGGTTGAAACAACCTAACCCTAAAACTACATGTGCCGGTGTAGGAGTTATTGAGGGATAAATCCCCATATTGATATGATGAAATTATTTTCCTTAATTGGGATGAGATTATTCCCCTTATTTAAGATGAGATAATTGCTAGCAGAGGGTGATGTCTATTTCATTGTACCGCATGGAATCTATTGAGTTGAAGGAGTTGAAGTGATAAATTTTAGGATTTTATTGTTAAGGGTTTCATCAGGCCCAGTGTGTCCCCTAGGGGTACACCGATTCTATTTATGATGAAGAAATATAGCTCTATAAGGATGTGTATTGATTATAGGCAGCTGAACAAAGTTATTGTCAAGAACAAATACCCACTACCGCATATCGATGATTTGTTTGATCACGTTGATGGTACTAGGGTGTTCTCGAAGATTGATTTGAGATCGGGGTATCATCGGTGAATCATTCGGCCTTATGTTATTTTGAAGATAGCTTTCATGACCCTCTATGGTCACTATGAGTTTCTCGTGATGTCTTTTGGGATGACCAATGCCCCAACAACTTTTATGCACTTGATGAATAGTGTATTTCAGCCCTATCTTGATTCCTTCATCATAGTTCTCATTGATGACATAGTGGTGTATTCACGTAGCCAGGAGGATCATGAGCAGCATCTAAGGATCGTGCTCTAGACTTAATTCTCCAAGTGTGATTATTGGCTTGTTTCAATGGAATATTTGGGCTATGGGTTGTTTAGTTAGGGGATTAAGGTGCGTCGGAAGAAGGTTGAGGCACTTCACAGTTGGCCCAGACCGTCTTCTGTTATTGATATCGGGAGTTTCCTTAGTATCGTCGTGTATTATAATCGTTTTGTGGAGGGTTTCTCATCCATTGCTACACCTTTGACTAGATTGACCCAGAAGGGTGCCCAATTCAGGTGGCCCGATGAGTTTGAGGAGAGCTTTCAGAAGCTCAAGACTGTCTTTACCAAAGCTCCAATTCTTGTTTTAGCTTTAACATCGGGTTCTTATATAGTTTATTGTGATGCTTTGCAGATTTGCATTGGATGTTTATTGATGTAGGATGGTAGAGTTATTACATATATTTTACGTTAGTTGAATCCCCATGAGAAAAACTACCCTATACATGATTTGGAATTGGCAGCCATTGTTTACGCATTGAAGATTTTGAGGCTCTATATCTATAGCATGTCTTATAAGGTGTTCACATACCACAAGAGTCTACATCGCTTGTTGAAGAAAAAGGATCTGAACTTAAGGCAATGGAGGTGGTTAGAACTATTAAAGGACTATGATATCACCAATTGTTTAACATCCAAGGAAGGCCAATGTGGGGGCAGATTCTTTGAGTAGGAAGCTTGAGAGCATGGGGAGTCTTGCTTTTTCCCGTTGGGGAGAGACGTTAGAATTAGATATTCAGGATTTGGCCAATCGGTTGGATATTGTGGAGCCCAGCTAGGTTCTTGCTTGCATGGTTTCACTGTATTTCTTGTTTGCGTGTGTCGGTATGATAATCCCTACTTTCTTGTCCTCAGAGACATGGTGCAACATGGTGATTCCAAAGAAGATAATATTGGACATGATGCAAGGTCGGTTATGTGTGCCGAATGTGGACGGGATACGAGATTTGATATTTTTGGAGGCCCACAGTTCACAGTATTCCATTCATTCGGGTACCGCAAAGATGTACCATATTTCAGGTAGCACTATTGGTGGAGGAGGATAGAGAATGATATTGTTGAATATGTTGCATGGTGTTGAACTGTCAGCAGGTGAAGTACGAGCATCAGAAACCGGGTGGTTTGCTTCACAGGCTTGACATTCTAGAGTGGAAGTGGAAGTGTATCACCATGGATTTTGTAGTTAGACTTCCACGTACCTTGAGGAAATGTGATGTAGTATGGGTCATTGTGTACAGACTGACCAATTCTCAACACTTCATTCCAGTCGTGATATATACTCTTTAGAGTAGTTGGCTTAGATTTATATTTATGAGATTGTTCGCCTTCATGGTGTGCCTATATCTATTTTCTCGGATTAAGGAACTCAATTCACATCGTAATTTTGTAGAGCAGAGCAGCGAGAGTTGGGCAGATAGGTAGAGTTGAGCATAACATTTCATCCCTAGACAGACGGGTAGTCCGAGCACACTATTCAGATCTTGGAGGACATGTTATGTGCCTGTGTCATTAACTTTGGAGGTTTATGGGATCAGTTACTTCCGTTAATAAAGCTCACCTACAACAACAACTATCAGTCGAGTATCCAGATGGCTCCTTATGAGGCCTAATAAAGGAGGCAATGTCGTTCTCCGGTTGGTTGGTTTTAGCATGGGGAGGTTAGGCTGTAAGGAATTGACATGATCCATGATGCTTCGGAGAAGGTGAAGTTGATTTAGGAGTGGCTTCGTATAGCTAAATACAGGCAGAAGAGTTGTTATGACATGAAGGCTAGTAATATTGCATATATGGTGGGGGAGAAGGTTTTTCTTAGAGTTTCACCCATGAAGGGTGTGATGAGGTCTGGGACTAAGGACAAGTTGAGCCATGGGTATACTGATCCTTTGGAGGTTCTTGAGAGAGTGGGAGAGGTGGCCTACAGACTTGCCTTGACACCTAATCTATGAGGGGTTAACTCAATATTTCATGTTTCGATGCTCTGGAAGTATTAAGGTGATGTGTCACATATTTTGGACTTCATTACGGTGCAGTTCGATAAGGATTTGACTTACGATTTGGAGCTGGTGGCTATTTTGGATCGGCAGGTTCGGAAGTTGAGGTCCAAGAATATAGCGTTAGTGAAGGTGTATTAGAGAGGTGAGCTAGTGTAGGAGGCTACTTAAGAGACTGAGCAGGAGAGGCATAGCAGATATCCTCACCTTTTTGAGATTCCAGGTTATTGAGAAGGGGAGATTATAATGACATGTCCAGTCATTTTGAGTACTTTAGCACAGGTTCTCCTATTTGGTACTTTAGGTCTATGTTATTTAGGTTTCGTGACATGCTAGGTGGTTGGTTTAGCTTCGGTGATGTTTTGTAGTGAATTGGAACACTTAGTCCCAAGGTTGGAAGCTTAAGTTGAAAGAGTTTACCAAAGTTTGACCTTTGCATAGATAACTCCGGATTGGGGTTTTGATGGTCCCAATAGCTTTGTATGGTAATTTTGGACTCATTCCTATATCCGGATATTGATTTGGAGGTCCGGAGGTTGATTGGTGTCATTTGGCGAAAGTTAGAAAATGGAATGTTTGGAAGGTTAATAGGTTTGATCGAGAGTTGAATTTGATGATATCAGGCTGGGATAGGTCTGTTTGTGTCATTTGGGACCTGCATGTAAAATTTGAGGTCTTTCAGAGTTGATTTGATATGGTTTGGCATGAGTTTTAAAAAATGAAAGTTCATTAGTGCATTAGGCTTAAATTGAGGTGTGATTTGAGGTTTTGATGTTATTTTATTTTATTTGAGGCCTCGAGAAGGTTCTTGTTATGTTTTAGGATTGATTTGTATGTTTGGACGGGTTCCCGACGGCCTCAAGGGGTGTTTTAGATAGAGGTCGGGCCATTTTGGGACTTGGTGTTATTGCTGAAGCTTTTGACTTCTGGCGCTTTCGCACCTGCGGTGGGATTGGCCGCAGATGCAGAGACATAGTTTCAACTTTTGTTGCGCAGGTGCAGGGTTTTCTTTTCCATGGGAGGTTCATATAATTCAATAGAAGCGGATGCGCTTCTACGAGGAGGGGTCAACAAAAGCGGAGTTTGGCTGAAGAAGCATGGACCGTAGATGCGGAAGGGCTCCATAGGTGAGGGAGTATGTCCGCAGAAGCGGTAGGTTTGGATATAAGTGGAGTTCACATGTGCATGATTTTGGCCACAAATACGATATTGCAGGTACGTTGTTATGGATCATAGATGCAATTTTGCTGGTAGACTCTATAATATTGAGGGTTTGAGTGTTTTTCTCATTTTTGTTTTTGCGGAGCTCGGTCCAAGGCGATCTCTAGAGTGTTTTTCCTAATTGAAGAGTTAATTGAAATTTAATCACTTTTGATAATAGATATTGATTTCCCATTGATTAATACACCTAATATTCATGAATTTAAGTTTGGATTTGGGGGTTTTTGGACTATGTTATTTGAGATTTAGATTTAATGATTTCAAGGACGATTTGTGATTGGAATTATATGAATTTGGTATGGTTGGACTCTTAATCGAATGTGTATTTGGAATTTATGAGTTTGTTCGTGTTCCGAGGCACGAGCCTGGGGTTGACATTTTGGATTGACTTTTTGATTTTGGTTAAAGATCTTAGCTTTATTATTTTGAAATCAATTCCTATGGCTTTTATTGATTATATTAAGTTAATTTGGCTAGATTCGGGTCGTCCGAAGGTTGATTCAAGCGGGATGTGCTTGTTAGAGGAATGATTTTGTTGATTGAGTTAAGTATCTTACCAAAACATGGTTGAGGCACTAGCTGCCAGAGTTATTTGTGATATATACGTGCTATGGGTGGTGCACATGTGTGGGGTTGAGCCCACGTGCATGCACCGGGGTGTTTATCCATGCTCGGGGTAGTGCTTAGGTAATGAAATTCCTTGAAAAGATTGTCAAGATATATGTTGTGATGTTTCTCATATTTGTACCACGTTGCGACAAAATTGAGCCATATTTGATGTTACATAGAGGCCAGTCTCACGATTTAACTTGATAATTGTTATTTTTGTTATGGAATTGCTAATTTGAGTTATCATAGCACACTTTGCACCTACATACACCATACCATGTAATATATATCCATCCAATAGTATGATATTTTATATTCATTGGTCATGTACATGTAATCTTATATATATGTTTTTCTGTGTGATATAATCTGGATTGATAGCCCGCAGTGAGTTATTCGTGGAGCATATATAGCCTTTGTGCGGGATGTCAGTGCTAATACTCCTACCGTTGAGTCAGTTCGGTGGTGAGCTATTTCCCATATGTGTTCCAGTAGGCCTTTCGGGCATGATGGTAAATAAGGGTATTGATTTTGGTATTGACTTGGTGCTGGGAACTCAGTTCATTTCTATTCCACCATATCATATGACACCTACAAAATTAAAGGAGTAAAAGGAACAACTTCAGGAGTAGGTTGATAAGTGTTTCATCCGAACCAGTGTCTCCCCTTGGGGTGCTCCAGTTTAATTTGTGAAGACGAAAGATGTATCTATGAGGATGTGTATTGACTATAGGCAGCTGGACAAATTTACAATCAAGAAAAGGTACCCACTACCACTCATTCATGACTTATTTGACCAACTTCAGGGTGCTAGAGTGTTCTCAAAGATTTATTTGAGGTGAGGGTATCATCAGTTGAAGATTCGTGAATCAAAATTCCCGATGACGACTTTCAGGACTCAGTATGGTTAGTACGAGTTTCTAGTGATGTCATTTGGGATGACTAATGCCCCAACAACATTTATGCACATAATGAACAGTGTGTTCCAGCCATGTCTTGATTCTTTCATCATCTGTTCATTGACAATATTTTAGTGTATTCTCGCAGTCGGGAGGATCATGAACAGAACTTGAGGATCATGCTCCAAACAATGAGAGAGAAGAAGTTATATGCAAGATTCTCCCAAGTGTGAGTTTTTGCTTGATTCGGTGGCATTGTTGGGTCATATGGTGTCTATTGAGGAGATCAAGGTAGATCCGAAGAAGATTGAGGCAGTTCAGAGTTGGCCCGGACCGTCTTCAGTTATTGAGATATGGAGTGTCCTTAGTTTGGCCGGATATTATCGTCGTTTTGTATAGGGATTCTCATCAATTGTTGCACATTTGACTAGATTGTACTAGAAGGGTGCTCCTTTCAGATGGTCCGACAAGTGTGAGGTGAATTTTCAGAAGCTCAAGACTGTATTGAGTACGGCCCTAGTGCCGGTGTTGCCTACACATTGGGCTTGGCACGGTGTTGATGCAAAATGGTAGGTTGATTGCTTATGCGTCTCGACAGTTGAAGGATCATGAGAAGAATTAACATGTACATGACTTAGAATTGGTGTATATTGTTCACGCATTGAAGATTTGGAGGCAATATCTATATGGTGTTCCATGTGAGGTCTATACTGACCATTGGAATCTCCAGTATCTGTTCAAGCGGAAGAACCTTAATTTGGAGCAGCGAAGATGGTTAAAGTTGCTGAAAGACTATGAGATCACCATTTTGTATCATCCCGAGAAAGCTAATGTGGGGGTCCATGCATTGAGTACAAAGGCTCAGAGTATGGGTAATTTGGCATATTTTGCGGTAGCAGAGAGACCACTAGCCATGGATGTTCAGGCTTTGCTAATCAGTTTGCGAGACTAGATTTTTCGGAGCCTAGCCGGGTTCTTGCTGTAAGGCCCCATAACTTTTTTCCGAAAAACACCCGAGGTTTCGTGGTGTCGAGGTAGGCGTAGGTGTGGATGATAGTTGGAGGAATATATTTGGCAGAATTAGGCATTTTTGTGGCCTATTATGCGGTTGCAGAATAACTCTATAGGCCGCAGCATGGTCGTAGAGTGAGGCAATCATTTGGACCATTTTTGGATGTCATTTCGCGGCGCATTATGCGACCGCAAAATGATTTCGCGGGCAGCACACTGATCGCAGAGCTACCTTGAAACGTTTGCGGAGGGAGGTTCTGTGACGTATTATGACTGTAGAACAGGTCTCCGGACAGCATAATAGCCGTAGAGTGAAGCAGAGCAGCCCAGTTCCTGAGGGTCATTTCACGGTCCATTTCGTGGACCATAGAAGCATTATGCAGTCGCATATGCGACCGCATATCCAATTTTGGAGCTTAATTTTTGGGTTTTTATAACCCGACCCCATTTCGTTATTTAGACCCTATGGACCATTTCTGAAGGGAGAAGTTGATATTTGGAGAGTGAGAGAAAAGGCTCTATAGAAGGAGAGAGTTCCTCAATCAATTATTCCCCAATTTTTACTCAAAATGTTGGAAGAATTGACAAGGGAAGCACACTAGGTCTCTATCCTAGAGGTAAGATTCTACACCCTATCTCTTAATTTCAATATTTAACTCGAAATGGGCAAGTAGTAACACAATTCATGGGTATGGGAGTGGCTCTTTTTTCATGCATGATTGATCATGGGATGTAGGGAGATTTTTGAGCTAAAGTAGTAAAGAATGTGTCGTGGGATGAAGGAATCCTCCATAAAAGGACCTTGAAACCTTAATGTACACCTAATGCTTGATAAAATGCTCAAATGAGCTAGAACCATGATCATCTTCCTAATCTTAGTTCAATTTGCTACTTTTTAAAATAGATTGAAGTTGCTAAGATTTCCGGAATATTTAGAGTAAAGGAATCTCAAGTAAGGTATGTTGGCTAAACTCTTTTCTAAAAATGTAACCCCACAATATCCATGTAAATCCTGAGTTGCTTATTGTCAATCGATTACCCAGATAAGCTGGTGTTAAAAGACATCCGTGATCAATATGTAATTCAAATGCTCTTGTTATGTTGTACTACTATTTGAGAAGGTGTTCAAAGTAGGGCTTGTATATCTAAATGCCTTGACCTCAAGTTGTGTTTCAAAGGAAAGATAAAGATAGCTTTTGTAAGAAATCGTAATGTGCCTAAAACTCCTATTTTCTCAAATGTGTGCTTAAATGTCTTGAATAGAAATGCCTTGTTGTTGGAAAGTCCATGATGATGGTTGAAAGTAAAAAGGTGTGCATGAAATACGAAACATGAAATATAAATCACGTAACGCAAAATGTGAAATATGAAACATGGCAAATGTGCCAAGAGAAATAATACAATTGTGACCATCGGTGCCAATGAAATGAAGAGATGTGCAAAAAATATAAAATGGGGTGATTGATAGAAAAGGGTGATGTCTCACATGAGACGGCCTACCTGCACACATGGTTGTGACTGTGTTAGAATTGTATTTGAAATTGTGATTTGGTTGATGTATCGCATGAGACGGCCTAGCCGATCGGGTCGTGATCGGACGCCATGCCGCACACATGGCGGTGACTGTGTTCGAATGGTAATTGGACCTGTGATTTGGTTGATGTCTCGCATTAGACGTACTAGATGATCGGGTCACGATCGGACGCCATGCCGCACACATGGCGGTGACTGTGTTGGAAATTGTAATCGAAATTGTGAATAGTGGTATACCGGTACCAAAGATTTCCCAACTTAAAATTTGGAAATTTATTGAAAACTTATCTTATCTCTAATTTGATATTTAACTGATATTATGACTGTCCTTACTTGCATTACTTCTCGTTTCTTTGAGAGAGTGTTTAGTCTTATGTACTAGTACTATTCGATAGTACAAACGACCCTTTTTCCGGAGGTGATGCATCTTTAATGGATGCAAGTGGTTCCACATCAGGCGACACTGAACAACGCTAGCACTAGACTCTTTTCCCTGTTGATTTGGTGAGCCGCACTTCACTCGGGATCATTTATCTTTTGTTCATTTTATCACCATATTTGGAGGTATAGTCGTAGCCTTGTTGCCGACACTATCATTGTACTTTTTAATATCTTATAGAGGCTCCATATACATAGCGTGGGTGGTATGTTGGTATAGGGAAAGTAAAATTGGTAATGTTGTAATTGTATCACACGTTCCGCATCAAACTATGAAAGCATATGTATTTTGAAACTTATAAATGATGTAACTACGTATAATGAGTTTGAGTTGTTGTTTACTTGATCCTCCTAACCGCTTAATTAATGAATTCAATTTTACTGTTATTCTTGAATAAGTTCGGGTAGAAGGTAATGTACAGGATTTCTCGACCGGGTTATCTCGGTTGAGTGCCGGTCGCGCACCTGAGTTTGGGGTGTGATACTTGCTTGCATGGTTTCTCGATCTTCTCTGTATGAGCGCATTAGAGCGTGTCAGTATGATGACCCCTATTTTCTTTCCCTTAAGGCCACAATGCAGAACGGTGATGCCAAGGAGGTTTCTATTAAAGATGATGGGGTGTTGCGGATGTAGGGCCGGATATGTGTGCCCAATGTGGATGGGTTTCATGAGTCCATCCTTGAGGAGGCTCACACTTTGCGGTATTTCATTCATCCAGGTGTCACCAAGATGTATAAGGATTTGAGTCAACACTATTGGTGGAGAAGAATAAAGAAAGATATAGTAGAGTATATGGCTCGGTGTTTGAGTTGTCAGCAGGTGAAGTGCTAGCATCGGGCAATTTGCTTCAGAGACTTGAGATTCCAGAGTGAAAGTGGGATCGTATTACGATGGATATCGTTGTTGGGATCCCACTGACTTTGAAGAAATTTGACGCAGTGTGGGTTATTGCGGATAGACTGACCAAGTCTGCACACTGCATTCCGTTTGTGACTACATATTCTTCGGAGCAACTGGCTCAGATCTATATCCATGAGATTGTTCGTCTTTATGGTGTGTCGGTGTACATGATCTCCAATCTAGGCATGCTCTCCACATTGTACTTTTTGAGAGTTGTGCAACGTGAGCTAGGCACACAAGTTGTGTTGAGCAGAACATTTCAAACTCCAGATAGACGGGCAGTTCGAGCGCACCATATTCTGAACTTGGGGGTTCATGGGATTAGTTTCTACTGCTTGCAGGGTTCGCCAACAACAACAGCTATATATCAAGTATTTAGATGGCTCCTCACAAGGCCTTATTGTCACAACCCAAATCGGAGGGCCACGAAAGGCACCCTGTGCCTTACTCGACTGAATACCAGCGTAACATATCTTTCTCATCGCTCCATCATAGGTAAATAGGACAGAAGGGATGTCTGAGATAACCAGAATAAAATGTAAAGGAATAGTCGACGTAAAATGATTCAACATGGTATAGAAGCTTATACATGTGACATAAGGGCCTATAAGGCCGACATGATCATTTGTACACCCAAAATATTGGCCGACAAGGCCATACAAGTACCCATATATATGACATCTGTCTACAAGCCTCTAAGAGTACATAAAAATCATAATGGTCGGGACATGACCCGGTCATACCAATCAATACATGATAAGAGCATACTGACCAAATAGGAAATCCCGGAGCAAGTTGAGTGCAACAACACCTTCCACTGAGCAGATAGCCTGCTAGGAGGACTATCAACCTATCTATTGTGATTTACGGTCATGAAACGCAGTGTCCCCAGGCAAAAGGGACTTCAGTACAAATAAAGTATTGAGTATGTAAGGCATGAAAAGAAGTATATAAAATACGTGAAAGAAACATGGAGTGAAGGACTCAATTTGTAAGTCTGAATAGCTCAGTAATCATGAAGTTTTCATAGTGTCATGTATATGGGTATAAATGTCATATCATGCGTAGGTATATGCGTACATAACATCATCAAGCCTCTGAGGGCATCCCATCATATTATCTTGGCCTCAGTGGGCAAAATCATAAACGTATGCCAGTTGATCAGGTGGCTGGTGCATATCTAACGCTGTAACTGTTCCTCATACCACATATACATATAATATATGCATATAAAATGACATCTGGTTATGGGTCAATGTACATGTATATATGAATGCAATGCATAATGAAGTAAGTCAATAAGATCTCTCGAAATGTCATAAGATAATTATGCCTTCGTTTAATATCGTTGAAACAAAATTTATCAAATTCTATATTTTCTGAGACCCATGAACAAACGATATAATAATAGGACACAGGGGGAATCAAGAACATAGGCATCCCTATTACTTCTAAGAATAGAGTCATTTGTAAAAGTTGCATGTTTGCTCGTTTCGTTTGTATCATATGGATCATACCAAAAGGAAACAAGAGATAGCCTTAACATGCCTTATCACAGTATATCCAATGACCACGTTGAAATTGTCTCATCGCAATTTAATCTACAACTGCGATAATAATGCTATCGTTAAGCTATGAAAGATGCAACTATCATACAATGAACGACAAGCTTATTAATTATTAAAACGGGCAGCATCTCTCTTATTTTCCTTTCTTTACCCAAGTCCACACGTCTAGGTATTGTGTGGTTGCATATTCTCCTATTTAAAAAATCATCAACATACAAAAAATATTTACCAGCATAACAACAATACGAACATTATAACCAAGACATTCCCCGTGATTTCCAGCCATATGAAGTCATATACACAACTCCAAAATAGTCCAATAAGAGACAACAACTTCTTATATAACTTCAAGTTCTATCTTGTAATTCTTTATCCAAATAAATTAACCAAAGCATATATAAGCTTAAGACCAAGAAATAGAGTGCTCTATGTACCTTAAATAATCAGAAAAAACTGGAACCAAAGCTTCCCTTAGCATACAAGCACCCTTAATGGCATCAGAACACCAAAGAGACTTTTTTCTTCACTTAGGCTAACTTTTGAGGATAGGTCTACGTAAAACCACCTTGGATTAGACTTGGAACCTTGGAGAGCTGTTAGATAGGTGTTGAGAGAGTTTGGGAAATTTTCTTGGTCGAAAATAACCAAAAATGAGGCGTCCAACCACGTTTAAATGTTCGAGGGACGTCCACCACCTAAGTGGGTCCTATTGGGAGTTGCTAGTGCAGTCTCGCAAAAATGCAAATATCTCTATACTCTGATGTCGTATCGACAAAGATTTAATGTGTTAGAAACTAGACTCATAAATATTCAATTTTTTAGGTGGAGAATCACGTAATTACTTGTATATTGGGAGAAGAGGTCTGCTACATTTGACCTAGTTTTCAGTACATTGATGAATGTAACTTGTGATGACCTTTGCCAACTTTTGTTCAACAACTCGCTTAGCTTCAAAACACAACACAAGACTATCATATGACTGAAATAAATCATAACATGACCTTCTTATCATGTTAATAACCCTAGTCTTACCCCAAAAGTACATGTTATAACATTCCCAACATGTCGACTTTAGACGAAACTTATTTTCTTCTATTCGTTTAGCTTCTAAGCCTTCCAACCCTCTTGGTATTTGTTATTCATGATCTTAAATATTTGTAACCTCCAAGGTAACATGATTAACTTACTTT
>AWOL01S0014418.1:13044-31364 GCA_000715115.1 Nicotiana otophora
CCCTTGGTTTAATTTTCAGAAGTCCGGTGAGCCCACCTAAAGCCTTTGTCACATAACGCTTGCTGACCTCTCCAAGGTCATTCCACCACACGTGGAGTCCCGGTGGAATCTCATCTACTACCCGAAAAGGTACATTCTCAACGGTACTCATTCTGCACACAAATTGAGGACAAAGATCAAAATTGACACATTTTCCAAAAACACAAAGTGGTTAATTTTAAAAATCCAAATCAGTAAATTTCGTAACAAAAAGATTTTCTTTTTGCAAATACAGCCCTTCAACACTTGAGGAAAGTTTTTAGGGTTGTTTCTGCCAACTGAGATTGGTTATAGGAGAAAAGACTGACTTGGGTTTACATTGTGGCTATTCTTGTGAAAACAGCCTTTCGGCGCTCCAGGAGAATATTTTAAGGCTATTTTGACAAGAACGACCCCGGTGATGATCATGTTTCAAAAGGTTCTTATTTTGGTTAGTTTTGAAAAAATGTGGTCAGATCTGATAGGGGTTGCCTACGTATCTCACATCCGGTGAGAATCAGACCCGCGTAGTTCGGTAGGTTTTGGAGCAATAGGAAAACACGACTTATTTTGAAAAGGACTTTTTTTCAGAGTTTCAGTATTTTTCAAATACCTGGATTTTCAAAACCGGGTAAAAAAGATTTTCTTTTTTTGTTTTTACCTCACTCTTTATTTTTTCTTGGTTCCCTTTCCCTATTCTAGAAGCCGGTCAACATGCAAGCCGAAACAAACATATGCCCAAGTAGCATGTAAAATACATCAAGATGGTCCAATATATTGGGTACACATGTCCTAGACGGACCCAACCCCTATGTTGAGTTCTCAAAGTCAAATGCACGTGATGCAAATAAACGTTCCTACTAGGGATCCGGCATGAGGCTATGTTATTCTAGGTTTAGATCCTAGGTGTGTTGTTCTAGACCTGGCTTACCCAAGTAGATAACTCGAGTCGGGGAGGGGGGGGCAGCATACCGGGAATACAGAAGCTTCACCGGCTTTGCAACTTGTCCGAACCTCGTTCTAAAATTAGGGTATGACTCTAACAGAAAAGAATCCACGCGAAACGCACGCTTCCCAAAAGATTTAGAAGACTCAGAGAGAAGAGGGTTTCGTAACAATTTATATACAGTTCAAGACATATCAAAGCGGTAAAAAGCGGCATTTAGCACATTAGGCTCAAACACGTAAAAATCAGATAATAAATAAAAGCCAAGTATAACAGCTATTCTAAGCTCGAATTCTGAACCCTGAACCAGAGATTCTGGGTTCTTATTCCCTAGCAGAGTCGCCAGAGCTGTCACACCTCCTTTTTCTCGAGGGGATACGGGATAGGGAGTTTTTTCCAATTTAAGTGACATTATTCGAAATGGGATTATTTATTTATTCATAGTCGCCACTTGGAATAATTTATGGTGTCCCAAGTCATCGATTTATTTTAGAATCCCAAATCGAAGAAATTTGACTCTTATTTTTGGTCCGCGAACACATAAGACCGGGTAAGAAATTCTGTTAACCTGGAAGAAGGTGTGAGGCACTCCCGAGTTTCGTAGTTTTAGCACGGTCGCTTAACAATTAATACTTGGCGTAATTATCTGATTTATTACATGTTTTAAACCCATTGTGTATTTTTGTCTTTTACTGCTTTTTAATATTTATGAAATTTATTTGAACAAGTCACGATGTCGCACACTTGTCGTTTTGGTACACATTGCGAATTGCGCCACGTGAAACGCACCCGCGATTTATAACATATTTATTTTTATTACTATTTGAAGTTATGGTCAAGTCGCGTGAAACTCGCACTTGAATTGGGGTTTACGTATCATAACTATGCCACAGGAACCGTACCCATAGTCACGATGATTTATTATTAATCGAGCCTAAATCAAGCTACGGTGTTCGAATATTATTCAATTACTAATTTTGACATTATTGTAAGGTCATGAGGTATGTATATTGTGATGGAGGAAATGAAGTAAATTAATTATGGAAAAAGTTGGCTAGCTTGTGAATGTTTATTTGTTTTTGGTCATGTGCAATAATTAGCCCATAAATACGCTAGGGAAGTTCAATTAATGTCTTATACCAATCATGGCCCAACCTAATCTCTTATAATTTTACTGCTAACCAATATCTAAAATTAGACTAAATTTATGGCAGGAAAAGATAGATACGGGCAGGATTAATTTAGTCACTAAGATAGGAGATCAAAATGAAACTAAAGCATGCTAAAATGGAAAGCCATTACTTCATTGAATAAACAAGAAAAGTAACGAATTAATACATATTCATCAATAAAATTAACCGTATGAACTACTAAAAAGGACAATAAATTAATCTTAACAAATACTCAACATGAGAACAAATTAATCTTAGCACACTCAGATGCGAACTCGATCATATCATACTCAAAGTTAAATTAAAACAGAGTGACCCAAAATATTAATGAGAAAACAAAATATAAAGAGAAGTGAACCTTTGTATTGATGATTGTGGATTTAAATTACAACCACTCAATGATCGGATAGCTCTCAACTGGACCCTTCGAACCACGGAAAACTCGAGCGGCAAATCTCAACTTTCAACCTCAATCGACCTTGCAAAACTGACGATTTAGTGGCTATTTTTGGAGGGGTGTTTTTTTGTGGGTTAATGATGGCTCAAAAGTGGTCAAGGGCTGGTGATTTTGGGGTGGTGAAGCTGCTGAATGTTTCGAAATAAAGTCGAAGAAAAAATGACACGAGTAGAAATTTCCTTATCCTAGAAGAAGAAAATATTGTTTTCTCAATTCCTTCCTCCCTATTTTTTCTTTTCTCTCTTTCTCTCTCTCTTTTTCATCATATTGCTCTTCTATTTATAGAAAACAAATTCGGAATTTTCAGATTTTTATTTTTTATGTTTTATTTATTTTTGTATTTTTAATTGAAAAGAATTTTCACTTCCCATTTTTCTTATTTTTTTAAAAAAATAAACCCCACTTTCCTTTACTTTTATTGTTTAATTTCTCATTTTTTTACATTTAATATATTTAAAATCCCACTTTTTTACTTTTCTTTTTTTATTTTTCACTTATTTTACTTTTATTTTTTTATTTCCCACTTACTTTTTCTTTTTTTTTAAAAACCATCATATACTCTTACTTTTATTTTTTAATTCCAACTTTATTTTGCTTTTCATTTTTTAAATTTCCACATTCTTTTACTTTTATTTTTTAAAATTTTCCACTTTCTTTTACTTTTGTTATTAAACAATTTCTACCTACTTTTACTTTTACTTTTTAATTTTATATTTATACTTTTTCTATTTTTTAATTCCCATCCGAAATTTGTTTTTTAAAAAAAATAATTTTTATTTATTTTCGGTTTTTAATTCATTTTATTTAAAAATAATAATAAAAATAATACTAATATTAATAATTGACCTTTTAAAGTATTAATAATTTATATATATATAATTGTAACAAAGCTAGAAATATATATTAAATTCTAAAAATATTTACATAGCACAAGGTGATAAAAATTCAAATATAGTCAAAAATTAGGTGTTCATAATCATTAATGTTTTCTTTAATTATTTTATTTTCATATTCCGCTATTTTGTTTATCTCGGATCGTATCAGTTGGTATCAGAGCGAAGGCTCGGTATTGTTTTAACAAACGCACCTTCCCCAATCTTGAAATCAAGATCCAAATTAGTAAAAAATGGCAACAAAAAAAAATAGTTCTTGTTTTCGACTAAACTTTAGCCGAGTTGCTTACAAAAAATTTTGTTCTTGAGTTTCAAAAAAAAAAATTATTGAAGTGTTCTTGTTGATTGTTGGGGAAAGAGTACTTTTGGGTAAGAAAGATTAATTGGAAATTCTTGTTAAGGACGAACTAGTGCTAGTTCACATTAAATCGTTCTTAGTATTTGAAACTAACTATTTCTTTTGTGCCAATTCGTTTGTGCTTTTATTATTATTTTCGTAGAAATTTCTTATCTCCCGTGCTTAGTTTTTAAAAGTCCGTTTTTTATTATATAAACTCCACTCTTAAATTACTTTCAAGAAAAACTCATTCTTGGTGTCATGCCCCAACCCGGGAAGCGCGACCGGCGCTCAACCGAGTGAACCCGACCGAGCAAGCTTGTTAGATACTTTCTGCCCAATTCACCCATGATCAAGACAAGACGTGATTTCATTAATTAGACGGAAGGAAGTTCATACATACAACATTAAGCCGTTTCATTAGCTATTGCACCTTTAAGTCTCAAAATACACATTTTTTATAGTTCGAGTGGAACAAGTGATCAAACACAAGATAACTTATTTAGCATTCCCAACACCCATATACAACCCACATAGTGCCTACGGAGCCTCTAAAGATACAAAAGAGAGTAAAGATGGTGCCGGCAACAAGGCCCCAGCTATACCTCAAAAAGTGACCACAATATAAACACAAGGTACAATACATGACCTCGAAATGAAATGGGGCTCACCGAGTCCGCTGAGAAGAGGATGCAGCACTATCTGTGATCAACACTGTCTGCTATGTAACCACCTGCATCCATTTAAAGATGCAGTGCCCCGGCAAAAGAGACGTTAGTAAAGCTAGAATGAATAGCACTAGAATGTAAAGCTAAACACCAACTCAATAGAATGAATAATAATACAAGAGGAACAATCAAGAATTCAATAAGGCTTCAAATAATATTAAAACAACAAGTTAAGGATCATATACATTTTCAAGTCAATTTTTATATTATTAGGTTGGGTGATCTTTAGCACCAATATTCCACAATTCATAATACCTCTGTATTCTTACACGGAATCCGATCTCGGTCCGATTGGCTAGGCCATCTCATTTGAGACATTATCACAATTTCATTATAATTTTTAGTACAGTACCACCATATCTGCAGCGTGGCATCTGATCACGACCCGATCGGTTAAACCATCTCATTTGAGACATTACCATAATTTCATCCACAATACCACTGTGTTCTTACACGGAGTCCGATCTTGGCCCGATCGGCTAGGCCATCGCATTTGAGACATTACCACAATTTCATCCATAATACCACTGCTTTCTTACACAGAGTATGATCTTGGCCCGATCGGCTAGGCCATCTCATTTGAGACATTACCTTCTTCAGTCAATCATTTCACATCGTACTTCTTAACAACTACAAAGTCATTCTTGGCACTTGCCGTATTTCATAGTTCCAGTTACCTTTTCCATATTCAAATATCATTATCATTATCAACATCAATAGGGCTTCCCATTCAAGACATTATTCACATATGAGCAATTTGGAAAATCTTAGGCACATATAGGCTTTTCATATAATTTGGCATAATAACCTTTATTTCGGTCTTGACATGAAGTTTTAACAATCCTAACACATACTCCATATTTTAAACATATTCTCAAATGGCAAGATGACATGATGAAGCATTTATAATAAACATTGAACAAACATCCTTCAACATAACCACATTAGAAAAAACCAATTCAATAATGATCAAGGACTTACTCCAATTACATGAACACCGTGGGATTCGATTCTAAGAAGAAGGGGGTTTAGTCAACATACCTCAATTGAGATTCTCAAACTCTAAAATGATCCGAAATTCTTAGCAACTTCAATCTATTATAGAAATATAACAAGTTGAACCAAAAATTAGGAAGATGATTATGGTTTTAGCTCATTTGAACACTTTATCAAACACTAGGTGTGTATTAAGGTTCTAAGGCTCTTTTGTGGAAGATTACATCATTTTCCAACCCACTCTCTACCATTTTTAGCTCACAACCTTCCCACATACATTAAGGATATATGCATGCAAGATAACAACCCCCACACCCAATAATTGCCTCTCTAATTACCCCATTTTTACAAAATTTCGAAATTGAGAGCTAGGACATAGATTCTTACCTTTAGGGTGAAGACTTCCTTTGTTAATCCTCAATGATTGAGCAATAATTTATGGCTAATGGTTAAATACTGCTCCCCCACTCTAAGAATTCTCCCTCTCACTCTAAAATATCAGAAATGTGCTCAAAATGGACTGTGGGGTGTGTTTTAACGGAATTGGGTCGGGTTTAAAAATCCCAAAAATGAAGCTCCGGAACGGGTTCTGCGGTCGCATATGCGACCGCATAATGATTATGCGGTCCACAAAATTGGGGTGCCAAAACTGGGAAAAAAACTAACCTGGTCTGCTGTCACTATGCGGCCCACAAACCTGTTTTGCGGTCGCATAATGCACCACAGGACGGTTCTGGGGTCACATAGTGCACCCACAGAACCTCCCTCCGAGAAATCTCAAGGTGGGATATGAAACAAGAATGGGTCCTGCGAAATGGTTATGCGGTCGCATAATGGCCGCGAAATTGACACCAAATATACCCCATAAACATGCCCCACTCTGCGATCAGTTTGCGGTCCGTATAGTGGTTCTACGCCTACTTTAGCATCATGGAATCTGGGTTTTTAGGAAATATTTTACAGGGCTTTACACTTGGATAGGTGATTTGTGAGTTGAGCTCGAACTTTGAGGATTTTCAAGGAGTGAGGCAAAGATTATATCATAAATGTGAGATAAAACACTAAAAGGTTGAGTGGGCTTGTTTGAATCAAACTAGAAGAGGTGTGCTATTATGGGATTCTCTTATTACTAATCAATTCTTTTTCATATAAGCATGTCTTCTGCAGATTCAAGTGATTGGGGTGCAAGAATGGTTGAATATAGTGATGACGAATGTTAGGATTCCTACGATGAAGATGATGGAGGAAGCAATTCATGTAATTCTTGTGGGGATTACGATGGGTGTATTCCTTGTCATGATTCAGGCAAGGACTCAAGTGATGATGAAACATGGTATGTTCCTTATCATAATTCATATGATTATGATTCATACGAGTATATTACTAACAAATATGATAACCATCATGCTAGTAATGGAAGATATGGAGTTGAATCAAGGAACATGAAATAAAAACATGGAAAAATAAGTTACAAGGGAATTGAGGTAAGTTTGATCCTTGGAAACTACTCCTATAAGATATCGATACCATTCTTTGAAGGAATTCATGGTATGAATGTCTACCTTAATTAGGAGAGCAAGGTGGACAATGTTTTTGCATCTTATTCATGTTCGGAAAGTAAAAGGTTGGAGTAGGTTACTAAAGCACTTCATAGGAATGCTTCTTTGTGGTGGTACAATCGTGAAACTACCTTTAAAGTCACTTCATGTCCATCCGTTGAGACTTGGTATACAATGAAGTTTCATTTAAGAAGAAAGTTTGCACAACAAGAATGAGGCTTACAAGAGGAGAAATCTATTTCTTTTGATTACCCAAGAACATCAGAGCATGGAAGCATTCCAAAAGGAGAGCTTCTAACAAAAGATTCTTCTTCATGTTTAACTCCATCTGCAACAAACAAAAGTGAGCAAGCAAAAAAAAAGAAAGAGAGAAGTAAGGGAGTGACAATTCACAATTTAATAGAGGCAAAAGGAGAGGTTGAGAGGAGTAACGTGAAAGAGATGTCAAATGGGAAAAATTCGAGTGAAAGTAGAGAAGAGAGTGTTGCAAAATAAAGTTTGAGTGAGAATACGTCTCGTCTTCATTCTGACTTTTTAACACCTTCTTTGTCTAGTGTATATTTCTCTAATGTGCAGGCCTTCAAGGATACCTTTGGCATATTAGAGGAACCCATGCAAGATGCACTATTTCAAGTGGTCAGGGAAAGCCAGAGGATACAACATTAAAGCATAATGATCCATTCATAAGCGTAAGAAACAAAGGTAAAGAAGAACTTCTGGGAATAACTCGAGGTATAATGACTAATCATAACTCCCTTTCTTTGAGAGAATCTAATTCGCGTATGGATGTTGTGTTCACTGTGATTCTTATGATCTTAGTGAATCTTTTGTTGCAAATCATCAGGTTTGTTGTGATGATTCACTAGTTGATCTTAATAGTCTCGATAACAATCACTCATATGAGTCTGAACTCGACGGTCTTATGTGGGGTGACCTTGTAAATAATCAATTTGAAAAATTAGGAGAAGTTGAATGTGCACCTTATTCTGAGGGTATTGATTCTTTAAGTGGAGATATCATTCAAAGTACTAATGGCCATGACCTTATTGATTATTTGTTTCAACTTCATAGTAACAATTATGTTGTTAAAAGAACTTCCTTAATGAGTGAGTTTAAATATAACGACCCTACCAGTCATTTTGAGTATTTTAGCCCATATCCCCTATTTATTGCCTCCTATATGTTGTATCATGATTATATGACTTGTTGGGGGTGTTTGGTTGTGGTTCGGATGAGTTCCAGAGTGAAATGGGACACGTAGTCCCTAAGTTGGAGGCTTAAGTTGTTAGAGTTAACCGTAATTTAACTTTTGAGTAAACGACTCTAGAATGGAGTTTTGACGGTTTCCATAGCTCCGTATGGTGATTTTAGACTTAGGAGTGTGTCCGGATGTTGATTTGGAGGTCTGTAGGTCATTTCGACGTGAATTGGTGAAAGTTGGAAAGTTGAAGGTTTGGAAGATTGGCAAGTTTGACTGGGAGTTGACTTTATTTATATCGGTCTCGGATCCAGATTCCTGAAGTTATAATAGATCCGTAATATTATTTATAACTTGTGTGCACAATTTATAGTCAATCGGAGTTGTTTTGGTATGAACGGCATTGGTTTCGGAATTTGGAAGTTCATATTTCATAGGCTTGAATTTGTGTGGCGATTCGTAAAATTGGTGTTGTGTGATGTAATTTTTGGATTCGAGTAGGTCCGTTATATATTTTAGAACTTGTTGGTATATTCGGACGCAGTCCCGGGTGTGATTCAGATCAAATCCGAAACAAGTTTGGACTTGTGAGATTGCTGAAGCAGTGCTACTTGTGGTGCAATCGCACCTATGCATTTTGAGCCGCAGGTGCGGCGCCGCAGAAGCGTGTTTGGTCATGGTCAGCTGGGACCGCAGGTGCGGTCCATGCTCCGCAGAAGCGGACTCGTCGATGTGAGGGGTGCATCGCAGAAGTGGAGAAGGCTAGGGAGGCCTTGGATCGCAGAAGCGGAGAAGGCCAGGGAGGCCTTGGATCGCATAAGCGGACAACCTCCGCAGAAGCGAATAGAGGTCCGCAGATGCGAGACTTCTGGGCTTAAGTGGAATCCACACCTGTGATGGTTTTTTCGCAGGTGCGGCATTGCGAAAGCGACAAAAAGGCTGCAGAAGCGGAAGTCGTTGGGCAGAAATAGAAAATTCGAGGGTTTGATTCATATTCCATTTTTGTGACTTAGAGATGTTGGTGGGAGGCGATGTTTCGAGGTTTCTTCAATGAAAACATTGGGGTAAAGAATCCTAACTCGATTTTGGTTAATTTACATGAATACATTAATAATTTCATTATTTAATTAGTGGTTTGAGTTTGAAAATTGGGGGAAAATGGTAGAAACTTCCTAGACTAAAGTTTTTTGAGATTTGAAAGGTGATTTGAGGTCGGATATGAGTAATTTTTGTATGGTTGGACTCGTTATCGAGTGGGTATTCGATATAATTTTGGTCGGGTTCCGAGGTGCGGGCCTTGGTTGACTTTTTAATTCTTTGCAAAGATCGTAATTTCATTGTTTGAATTAGTTTCCTATAGTTTATATTTATATTATGAAGTTGTTTTGGCTAGATTCGAGCCTCGGAGTTGGATAATCAAGGGAAAGGTCTTCTAGTGGATTGAGTTAGCATTTAAAGAGGTGAGTGACTTACCTAACCTTGTAGGGGGGAAATATCCCTTAGGATTTGTGTTGGTTGTGATAATTATGATAATTGTGATATGTGAAAGCCGTTTACGTAAGGTGACGAGTGTGTACACAGGCTACATGTGGACATTACCGATTTTAGCTATGTAAATTCCTTTCATGTCGTAATTGAGTTACCTTAACATGTTATAATCATCATTTCTAGTCTATTTTCACATGTGTACTTGTCTTATTCTCTTACATGTTAATTGCCCTACATGTTTAATTGAAATTCTTGTTTCCTTTATTCCGTATTCATTATTTGATCATTGAACTCTTTACTTGAAGTTGTTAAATCGTGGAACATCTTGTTGTTGAAATTTGTATTAAGATATAAAGGTCGTGATTCACATTGAGGCAAAGTGTTAAGTCGTGAAATACTATTTTGTTGAGTTGTTCATTCCGGTTGTTATTGTTGGGACTCTTGTGTACATGTGGTTGAGCCACGGGCTCTTTACTGTGAAAGTATTGTTATTGTTTGGTTTCTCTGGAAAGTTGTGATATTGGGCACTTGAGCTGTGATTTTTGATACGTTGTGGTATTAATACGTATGCGGTGATATAAGATTTTGGGGTTGAAACGCATGCAGTAAGATAAAGTGGGCTTGATATACGTGGCTAGTAGAGGAACTATTAGAAGTCATGTGGTGTGATAAGGTGGGCTAAAATGCGGGATGTTATTTCGGGAAAATAATTTTCAAAACTAAATGTAAAGGCTCCCGCGGTGATATAAGGAAAGATTGTGATTTATTCTTGTGATTTGAGACTACGGGGCAGTACCTCGGTAGTGACTCTTATGGGCTTTTCTCCATTTTTCCACTTGTTTTTTTGTTGTTGTTTCCTTAGTATATTATTAGTTATCGTTTTCCGTGTTGCACTATTTGCTTAGTTCTGTGTAGCTAACCTTTATATGTTAATTGTTGTTTCAATGTCATTACTGTCATTATTACACTACCTTACATTTGTTCGGTCTTTTATTTATTCCAGTAGGGCCTTGACCTGACCTCGTCACTACTCTACCGAGGTTAGGATTGGCACTTACAGGGTACCATTTTGGTGTACTCATGCTACGCTTCTAGATACAGGTATATCCTACCAGTCCAAGCATCAGTGATTTGAGTTCGAGCATGGAGACTTCAAGGTATGCCTGCGAGCGTCCACAGGTCTCGGAGTCCCCTTCTACCTTGTTTTCCTTATTTCATTACCCTTTTATAGACATTGATGTGTATGATTATAGAGTACTATTACTTAGAGCTTGTGACTTATATTTCGCCGGGTTTTGGGAGTTGTACATGTTGAGTTGCAGATTTTATTTTTTATAGTTGTTGAAGTTTTTGAGACTTTAAATTATTGCTTCGGTCACTTCTGCAAGAATGTTAGGCTTACCTAGTCTTAGAGACTAGGTGCCATCACGACATCCTACGGAGGAAAATTGGGGTTGTGACATTAAACTTGTTGATTCTTTTTCTCATGAGAATAATATGCTGCAATATGATTAGAGCATGGCACAAGAAAATTTGAATGAGAAACGCAAAGAGAGCTCGAGGAAGCATGAATCTTCTTCATGTATTAATCCATTAACTATATTTTGTTTTAGTATTATTTATCCCTTTATACAGGAATTTGAAAAGGATTATGAGGAAAAGGGCAATGATGAGAATGTGAGTGGTCAAGTTAAGGCGTATTATTCTAAGCCCTTATGGGATGAGGAAATAAAATAACAGGTTACCAATAAGGAAAATAAGGCCCATGGAGATTTTGATTACTTAGATACCACGGGCATTGAGTTGAAAGAAGAATATAGTGGCTCAAGTTTAGAGGAGAATGTCAAGACTGAAAACTGCAAAGATGAAAAGAAAAGTAAACCATTTGACATTACTTTTAGTGTTTATATATTTACCTGTTTAGTTTCTAATTTTGATGAGTCATTCTCTTTAGTTTATGCCAAGAGGTCTATGTTGAAACTAGAGTTAGATCCTTTTGAGTATTGGCATGATGTTTATTTAGGACCTAGATATTCCATCATTAGGAAGAGGGATTTGAGTAATTATCTCGTTAATGCATTAGCTTCATCTAGTATACATCGTATGTATAATGTATCTAAGAGAGATTTTAATCCTATGTATCTGGGTTGGCATAAATTTTATGGGGATAATGATGTCCATGTGCTTTCTAGGGGAGTATTTATGCTTTGTAGGTTTAATTGAGTCAAGTGGATGCATGGACACTATCTTATATTGCTTTTACCAAATAAGTGTTGTTTATCATGTAAGTTCTACATCTTATTATGGTTTTTCTGTGTTGTAGGCCAAGATTCGAGGACGAATCTTTTTTTTTAAGAGTTTTTAAGAGGGGGAGAATGATATGATCCTGGATAGTCTGGGCAAAATGAAGAATATTTAGAATGACTCAAAATTATCTAGTGGACCGTTGACCCGGTCCAAGTCCAAGAATGCCAAGGGATGCACGCAAATGAGCTGTATGATCTTCAACAATTGACTAGAAGATGTTTGGATAGTTACTTGGAGGATTCATGCAAATAATACTGATAAGTGGGGATTTTGACTACTTATTTGCGCCTTTTAACTTTCGCTTTAGTTCAAAAATACTTAAAGGTATTCCCGAAAACTGATTAAATATGCTTACTTGTAGGAGTATTGAAAAATAAGCCAAAGTGATGAAATTCAACTCAAGAAGGAGTGATTTTGAACAAGGACAAAAATCAAGCAAAAAGGGCTAAAGTGTGGACCGTAGAATTCTATCTGCGGTCGCAGAACAAGAAGAACATTTGAAAGTGTTGCGATGCAAAGTGCGGACAGCGCAATAATTGTGCGGCCGCGGAAGTCAAGGTTCATAGAGTTGGGAATCCAAGACAATCAAGATCTGCGAACCACACTATAATTGTGCGGCCACCGAAATCAAATGTGCGGTCGTACCCAGAATTGTGCGGTCCACAGAACTCAAAAAGTGCGGCCGCAGTTCAGAATTGTGCGACCGCAGAAACCTGTCACGACCCAAAATTTCCCTTCGACGGGATCATGATGGCGCCTAATATTTCACTTGCCAGGCAAGCCAACGTTAGAGAATCATTAAACCAATTCTTTATTTCCATTCAGTACATAACAATAATTAACTAAAATAAAATATATAATAAGTGTGGAATATCATAAAACTGTATTAATTACTACCACCCGGATCTGGAGTCACAATTCATGAGCATTCTAGAATTTACTACAAGTAATAGTCTGAAAGAAATACAACTGTCTGAATGAAAGAAAACAGTAGGATATAAAAAGATAGACGGGGACTTCAAGGTCTGTGAATGTCGACGGATCTACCTTGAGTCTCCGGACAGCGAGCCAATAGCAAATCTCGATCAACCTGAGCCGGTATTAAAATTTGTACAGAAAGTGTAGAGTGCAACATCAGTACAACCGACCCCATGTACTGGTAAGTGTCGATCCTAACCTCGACGAAATAGTGACGAGGCTAAGGCAAGGCACCTACAATCAACTTGTACAATTTAATAGTGTATATGCAAATAACATGAATGAAGAACTAAACAAAAAATGTCGTGAGGGGAGACATACTGAGGGGAATACAAGATAAAGAACTACAACAGAATGATCACCGGAGCAATCAATATACCATGAATCAACAGGAATAGTGAATACAGTAAAGAAAAATGCACGGCATTACCCTTTGTGCTTTTACTCTCAATCTCACCATAAAATTAATAGAAACGGCACGGCACAGCATCACCCTTCGTGCTTTTACTCTCATATCATGGCATGGCATTACCCTTCATGCATTAACACTCACAATATGGCACGGCATCACCCTTCGTGTATTAACACTCACAATATGGCACAGCATCACCCTTCGTGTATTAATACTCACAATATGTCACGGCATCACCCTTCATGCATTAACACTCACAATATGGCACGGCATCACCCTTCGTGTATTAACACTCACAATATGGCACAGCATCACCCTTCGTGTATTAATACTCACAATATGTCACGGCATCACCCTTCATGCATTAACACTCACAATATGGCACGGCATCACCCTTCGTGCATTAACACACTCCCTTACCATAATGCAATGCATAAATAACAACATGGAGATAGAATAATAAGTACAAACCTTACTTCAACATTTGGTTCCATAATATCAATCTCAACTTTGAAATAAAACTCAATTATCACCAAAAAATTTCGTAAACATGATAAGAACGATAATTTGAACAACACTAGTATAACACGTAGCAACTTGGTATAGGAATGAGACAATATCAGAAAAACAGAGAAACATGAAAAAATAACAGGTAAATTGGCGGCGCATAGGTACTCGTCACCTCACATATACGCCGCTCACATGAATTTTACTTAGCAAATAATCTAAGGTTCCTAATTCCCTCAAGTCATGGTTAGACACAACACTTACCTCGCTCCGAAGGCCACTAGATTCTCAATCACAGCTTTTCCTTTGCAATTCACCTCCAAACCACCCGTATCTATTCAAACATGATTCAATAATAACAAATATTGCTAAGGGAATCAATTATATTGCATAAATTAAATTTTCCAATTTTTCCGCCAAAAAGTCAAAAAATCGCCCCGGGCCCGCTTGGTCAAAAGTCGAGGTTCGGACCAAAATATTTTTACCCATTCACCCTCGAGCCCGAATATGTAATTAGTTTTGGAATCCGACCTCAAATTGAGGTCTAAATCCCCAAATTCCCGAAATCCCTATTTTCTACCTTAACCCCTAATTCTACCATGAAAACTCTAGATTTTAGGTTGAAAATTCAAGAAATGTAATGGGTAATTGAAAGAAAATGGTTTAGAATCACTTACCAATAATTTGGGGAAGGAATGACTCTTGAAACATCGCCCCTCACCGTTTGATTTTTTGAGAAAAATGAGTTTTTTTGCAAAAATCCCGTTTTGGATTCTGTTAAGTGTTGGGCGACAATGTTCATCGCGTTCGCGAGAGCGCTGTCGCGTTCGCGAAGGGTACTGGCTGCCAAGCCTTCGCGTTTGCGATACCCAGCTCACGTTCGCGATGATCACTCCCCTCTGGCCTTCCCATTCACGAGGAATGGCTCGCGTTCGCGNTCGATCTCACGAATATAAATCTCTGCCAACCGCTCCGAGGAATACGTAACTGCCACAGGAATGAAATGCACTGACTTAGTCAGCCTGTCCACAATAACCCAAACTGCATCAAACTTCCTCTGAGTCCGTGGNCACTTTGCGTTCGCAACCAGGCTTTCGCGTTCCCGAAGAAGAAGTCTCAGCCTCATCAGATTACTCTTCGCGTTCACGAGAGGACCTTCGCGAACGCGAAGAAGGATATGACAGACACCAGAATCTGCAGAAACTAGATTTTTCCCAAGTCCAAAATATCTCGTGGCCTATCCAAAACTCACCCGAGCCCTCGGGAATCCTAACCAAACATGCACACAAGTCAAAAACATCATACGAACTTGCTCGCGCGATCAAAATAATACCTAGGACTTTAAATTTAGCACCAAATCAAATAAAATTCTCAAGAACACTTTAAAACTTCTAATTTCTCAACTGGACGTCCGAATCACTTCAAATCAACTCCATTTCTCACCAAATTTCACAGACATGTCTTAAATATCATAATGAACCTGTACCGGGATCCGAAACCAAAATACGGACCCGATACTAACAATGCCAAATATCAATCAATTCTTAAAAACAAATAATTTCCAAACTTTTAATTTTAAACACAAATTCATATTTCAAGCTAGGGACCTCCAAATTCGATTTCGGGCATGCCCAGGTCCCATAATTCCATACGGACCTATCGGGACCGTCAAAGCACGGATCCGGGCCCGTTTTCCAAAAATATTGATCGAAGTCAACTAAAATAAACTTTTAAGGAAATAATTCTTATTTTCATCAGTTTTCAACATAAAAGCTTTCCGAAAACCTGCCCGGACTGTGCACGCAAATTGAGAAGGGTAAAAATGAGGTTTTTAAGGCTTAAGACCGTAGATTCGAGTTCTAAAATATAAGATGACCTTTTGGGTCATCACATTCTCCACCTCTAAAACAATCATTCGTCCTCGAACGGACATAGAAAAATACCTGGGTTGGTGAAAAGTTGGGGATATCTACTCCGCATATCAGACTCGGACTCCCAAGTAGCTGCCTCAATAGGCTGATCTCTCCACTGTACTCGAACTGAAGGTTAACTCTTTGACCTCAACTGACGAACCTGCCTGTCTAGAATGGCCACCGGCTCCTCCTCGTAAGTCAAATCCTTGTCCAACTGGACAGAGCTGAAATCTAACACGTGGGATGGGTCACCATGATATTTCCGGAGCATAGACACATGGAATACCGGATGAACTAAAGATAACCCTGGAGGCAACGCAAGTCTATAAGCTACCTCATCCATTCTCTTGAGGATCTCAAATGGCCCAATATACCTAGGGCTCAACTTGCCCTTCTTCCTAAATCTTATAAAACCCTTCATGGGTGATACCCGAAGCAATATTCTTTCTCCAAACACGAATGCAATATCATGAACTTTACGGTCAGCGTAACTCTTTTGCCTGGACTGAGCTATACGAAGTCGATCCTGTATAATCTTGACCTTGTCCAAGGCCTCATGAACTAAATCTGTACCCAATAACCGAGCCTCCGTCTGAGGATGAAATGTTGTGCTCAACTTAACCCATGTACCCAACTCACGCTAAATTACCCTCCAAAAGTGTGAGGTAAACTGCATACCTCGATCAGAAATGATAGACACGGGCACACCGTGAAGATGGTCGATCTCACGAATATAAATCTCTGCCAACCGCTCCGAGGAATACGTAACTGCCACAGGAATGAAATGCACTGACTTAGTCAGCCTGTCCACAATGACCCAAACTGCATCAAACTTCCTCTGAGTCCGTGGGATTCCAACAACAAAGTCCATAGTGATACGCTCCTACTACCACTCAGTAATATCTAACCTCTAAAGTAAACCACCAGGTCTCTGATGCTCACACTTTACCTGCTGGCAATTTAGGCACCGAGCTACATAGGCAACTATGTCCTTCTTCATTCGCCTCCACCAATAATGCTGCCTCAAGTCCTGATACATCTTGGCGGCGCCCGGATGAATAGAATACCGNATTTAGGCACCGAGCTACATAGGCAACTATGTGCTTCTTCATTCGCCTCCACCAATAATGCTGCCTCAAGTCCTGATACGTCTTGGCGGCACCCAAATGAATGGAATACCGAGAACTGTGGGACTCCTCAAGGATCAACTCACGAAGTTCATCAATATTAGGCACACAAATACGACCCTGCATCCTTAAAACTCTATCATCTCCAACAGTAACCTTCTTGGCATCACTGTGCCGCACTGTGTCGATAAGGACAAGTAAATGAGGATCATCATCCTACTGATCTCTGATGCACTCAAATAAAGAAGACCGAGCAACTATACAAGCTAGAACATGGCTGGGCTCAGAACTATCTAACCTCGCGAACTGGTTGGCCAAGGCCTGAACTTCCAATGCAAGTGGTCTCTCACTAACTGTAATATATGCAAGGCTACCTATACTGACCGAATTTCTACTCAAAGCATCGGCCACCACATTGGCCTTCCCGGGATGATACAATATGGTGATATCATAGTCTTTCAATAGCTCCAGCCACCTCCTCTGCCTCAAATTGAGTTCCTCCTGCTTGAACAAATACAGCAAGCTCTAATGATCAATGAATACCTCACATGGCACACCGTAAAGATAGTGCCTCCAAATCTTCAGTGCGTGAACAATGGCTGCCAACTCTAGATCATGAACATGGTAATTCTTCTCGTGAACCTTCAGCTACCGTGAAGCATATGAAATAACCTTGCCACCCTGCATCAATACCGCACCCAGACCAATACGATATGCATCACAATATACTGTATAAGATCCTAAACATGTGGGTAACACCAATACCGGTGTCGTAGTCAAAGCTATCTTGAGCTTCTGAAAGCTCACTTCACACTTGTCTGACCACCTGAAAGGGGCACCCTTTTGGGTTAATTTGGTCAACGGGTCTGCTATGGTTGAAAACCCCTCCATAAATCGACGGTAATAGCCTACCTAACCTAGGAAATTACAGATCTATATAGTTGATGTGGGTCTAGGCCAATTCTGGACTACCTTAATCTTCTAAGATCCACCTAAATACCCTCTGCTGATACAATGTGACCCAAGAAAGCAACTGAACTCAACCAAAACTTGCATTTTGAGAACTTAGCATATAACTGGCTGTCTTTCAAAGTCTGAAGAACGATCCGAAAGTGCTGCTCAAGCTCCTCTCGACTGTGGGAGTAGATCAAGATATCATCAATAAACACAACCACAAAGGAATCCAGGTAGGGTTTGAACACCTGGTACATCAAATCCATGAATGTTGCTGGGGCATTTGTCAGCCCAAATGACATCACTAGAAACTCATAATGCCTATACCGA